>NW_008992746.1:0-40946 GCF_000313855.2 Musa acuminata subsp. malaccensis | reverse complement strand
AATTCCGGGACCAGGCGGTTGCACCTCCTGACTGGAGAGGTTGCACCGCCTGGTAGAGCTCGAAGACTGAGCCTCTGGGCGGTGCTACCTCTGTTAGGGGCGGTTGCACCTCTCTGCCAGAGCTCGAAGACCGAGCTCAGGCGGTTGCACCGCCTGACTGGAGAGGTTGCACCGCCTGGCAGAGCTCGAAACTTGAGCTCTAGCGGTGCTACCTCCTGACAGAGGAGGTTGCACCGCCCAGTCTAGCTCGAAGACTGAGCCCTGGGCGGTTGCACCTCTTGGCTGGGGCGATTGCACCGCCCAGTCTCGCTGGGAGACATAGCCTGGGCGGTGCCACCTCCTGGCCTAGGCGGTTGCACCTCCTGGTGCAATCAGGGTCCGAATGGTTAGCTCCATTCGGCCCAATTTCAGTCTTTCAGGGGCCCAATTGCCCCAAGATTAAGCTAATGGGATCACCTCCCATTTTCCAACTTAATCAACGTGCTAACTACGATTAGATCTACGACAATTTCTACAGCTTTGCTTCGGTGCGTCAATCGCTTCTTCCGGCGAGTTTCCGGCGAACTTCCGTCGATCATCCGATGAATCCTCGGTGATGCTCCTGCGGACTTCCGGCAAACTCCTGGACTTTGCGACGATCCACTTGGCGAGTTCCGACGAGCTTCGCTTGGCAAGCTTCTGGACTTCTCGGATCTGTTCTCGCAGAACCTCCGACGACCGTCCGAACTTCCGTCGAACTCTCGAACTCCCAACGTGATCATGAACTTGACTCCGGCGTAACTCCTGCTGCTTGTCTAACTTTCATCGTAGTTAATCCTGTACACTTATCTCAACACATAGATTAGACAACAAATGACAATTGACTTCATCATCAAAATCCGAGATTCAACACATACATCGCGATTGTCCGTCTCATGGGTCCCACTATCGCATCTACGCTACCGTTGCGCCTTCTCGTGTGATTATAACTTAATCATAGGCATGCAGGCCCAACAATAAATAAGAAATATAATGGAGGCTCGCAGGCCCCAATAATAATAATCACATGTACACACATCACATGGTCCATGATCATCCGTCCACATATCATATATCACATGTATAAATTATCCTCATGTAGGACTACTAGATAATAATAAAAATACTAATCAATTAAACTTTTAAATTAATTAATCTTTTCTGAAATCAGGGACATACAAGAAATTTTTTGAATTCTGAGAGGTATTTTTGTAATTTGGATAAAAGGATAGAATTATAATTTCTCAAATTCACAGGGGCAAAACTATTTTTTTGACCAAAACCCTAATACCCTTATCTTTCTCCCCTGTTGTTGCCACCACCACCCTACCGGCGACAGCCTGTGCGGCGGGGGGCGGGGGCGCGGCCCCTACTTGCGGGCGACTCACCCGCGGGGGGGCGTCGTTGCCTCCGCATGCGGTTCTACCCGCGTGGCAGTGCCCGCAGGTGGTGCTACCTCATCAGGCAGTTTTGCTTGCAGGAGTAGCGGTCGTAGGCGCCGCTGCCCTACGGCGCATCACCCTGTGGGAGTAGTGGCCGTAGGCGCCTCACCCCACGGTGCCTCTTCCCGCGGGTCTAGCACCTATAGGCGCTGCCCTTGTGCGCAGACGCATTTCCTGCACGCAGGTGGACGTTGTTCCTGTGGCCCTACTTACGAGCGTGGCTGTAGGGGCCCTGCCTACATGCGGCCGGCCTTGCGGCTGTAGCTATAGGCGGCTTGCCTGCATGCAGATGGCAACGCTGCCATATGTGATGGTAGCAAGGGCAGCAACAGTTGCTGCCCTTTCTCTCTTTTGCGTCATTGATTTTGACGTCGAAAGCTTTTCCAAAACACAAAACATGTAGTTCAAAACTAATCTATCGCACAAACAACCTGGCTTTGATACCACTTTTGGAAAATCTTTGGGGGCGACATCACATGTGCAATAGAAGAATAGAAAACAAAATCCCCTATTCCCAAAGAGATGTTTGTTGTCATGCAAAGATTGGTGCACAAAATCTATGAAATAGAAAACTGTATATAGTAAAAATTATGTTACCTAGGGAAATCATATATCCCTGAATCCTTATAGATCTCTAGGAGAGGGTGAAGGAGGTCAAGCACCCTCCTCTCTAACGGTAATCCACACAGTAGGGCTATGACGCTGCTCCTCAAAACTCCAGGCTTGCTCTGAGGTGGAGAAGAGAGAGGAGAATATGAGAGGCAAGCAAAAGCTCTAGCCTATGAACCACTGAATCCCTCCTATTTATAGAGGTCCTTGTCAACTTAACCCTAATAGATCCTCCCTTATTGGGTATTAGATCTCCATCCAATTACCCAAACCTCTTAGTGTTGAATCTCATATTTTGTTGATGAAACTACTTGATATATGTTTATGATTGAATCTGTGTTTTGAGTAACGCATGATGCTTCGATTAGGATGAGACAATTAAAGCAGGAAAATCATGTTGTGCTGGAGGAACATGTCAGAAGATTGGACGTCGGGCCGGTGGATCGGTCGACGTGTCGATAGAAGGCTTCGGGCCGTGGACTCGGGCATCGGGCCAAGAAGAGCGGGTATTGTGCCAAGGATATCGGAGTTATGGAGTCAATTGGCCGATTGGGCAATAGGCTGCAAGAGAGGACGATGTGCCGAAGAATCGGACGAAGCGTCGAGGGACCAATGACATGCCGGACAACTTGGTTAATTGCTTAGGATTAATTTTCTCGATCGAAGTTTTGTTTTAAGTGTGCAGGATTAACTACGATGAAAGTAAGATATGCAGTAGGAGTTACGCCGAAGTCAAGACTATGATCACGTTGGGAGTTCGAGAGTTCGACGAAAGTCCGGACGGTCGTCGGAGGTTCTGCGAGAACAAATCCGAGAAGTCTAGGAGCTTGCCAAAGAAGCTCGTCAGAACTCGCCAAGTGGATCGTCGCAAGTCCAGGAGTTTGCCGGAAGTCCGTAGGAGCATCACCGAGGGTTCATTGGATGATCGACGGAAGTTCGTCGGAAGCTCGCCGGAAGAAATGATTGACGTACCGGATCAAGTTGCAGAAAATATCTTAGGAAACATCGTAGTTAGCACAATGATTAAGTTAGAAATGGAGATGATCCCATTAACTTAATCTTGGGGCAATTGGGCCCCTGAAAAACCCAAATTGGGCCGAATGGATCAACCCATTTGGACCCTGATTTTTGCCAGGCGGTTGAATCGCCTCAGTCAGGCGGTGGCACCGCCTGAGCTCGGTCTTCGAGCTCTGGTAGGAGGTGCAACCACCCCTGATAGGAGGTGGCACTGCCTGAGCTCGGTCTCCGAGCTCTGGCAGGCGGTTGAACTGCCTCAGTCAGGCGATAGCACCACCTGAGCTCGGTCTTCGAGCTCTGGCAGGAGGTGCAACCGCCTTAGTTAGGCAGTGCAACTGCCAGATCCTGAAATTCCGGGAATTGACAGTTTTGAGCTCGGAATTCAAACTGGGTTGGGGCCTATAAATACCCCACTCTTTCAGCACTGAAAGGGCACCCAGAAACCACCGAAATTCTGATTTTACTTTGTGATTTTTAGAGCTCAAAAGTGTTGTATGAGTTGAAAGTTCTTCTTCCTCTTTTCTTCCAAGTTCTAATCTGTTAAGAGAGGAAAGAAAATTCTGTAAGGGTTGTCTCCTAAGCCCGTCAAAAGGAGTGAAACTGTAAAAGGGTGGTTGGCCTTCGCCTATTGAAGGAAGGCCTCTAGTGGACGTCAGTGACCTCGTCGGAGGAGGAAGCCAAAAGTAGATGTAAGTCAAGATTGACCGAACCACTCTAAATCTCGGTTTGCATTTATTTTGAGCATCTTATCTTTACTGCAAACCTCCTCAAAAGCTTACTGCTTTCTGCGCATATACGATCGTGTTTCAAGCTCTGAATTTTCCGAATCGGCGTTTAGACGTAAATCATTTTTATCGTACGAACATCATATTTCAGTTTGCGTTTACGTTCTAATTTCTATCATAACTGCAAATTGCCTTTATATCTTAGCTTTAACTGCATCTTGCTTGATTACAAGTTAAAGTGATTTACGAATCGGATTTTCTACTGAAATCACTTTATCGTACGAACGCGATTTTAATCGTCGAAAGTTTTTTGCTACACTAATTCACCCCCCCCCCCTTAGTGCTCTTGATCCTAACAATTAGTATCAGAGCTCGATATTTCTCATTTCGGATTTACACCCGAGAGAAATGGCTCTTCATGGCTTTCAAGAGGGCTTTTCGGTTGTTCATCCATCGTTGTTTAACGGATTGGACTACACTTATTGGAAAACTCGAATGAGAGTTTTTTTTATTTCTATGAATTTGGATTTATAGAATATTGTTCAAAACGGTTTTCAACTACCCTCTAAACCGATGAACGAATGGTCGGATTTGGAGAAGAAGTATTTTTCTTTAAATGTAAAGGCTATGAATGCCTTATTTTACGCTTTGGACAAAAATGAGTTCAATCGGATTTCTATGTACGAAACGGCTTTTGACATTTGGCGAACACTTGAAATCACGCACGAGGGAACTAGTAGAGTCAAAGACTCGAAAGTTAATATTTTATTGCATGATTTTGAGCTTTTTCGAATGCAACCTAGCGAGACTTTAGGCGACATGTACACCTGTTTCATGGATGTCATCAATAGTTTAAGAGCTCTTGGAAAATGTTTTTCAAATTTTGAACTCGTAAACAAGATTTTGCGTTCTCTTTCTAAGAAGTGGGATTCAAAAGTAACTGCAATACAAGAAGCTAAAAACCTAAGCAACTTACCACTTGAAGAACTAATTGGTTCGTTGATGACATATGAAATGGTGCACAATTCACATGATGAACAAAATCACCTTCCAAAGAACAGGAAGGATTTGGAACTCCAGACAAATGAATACCACTTGAGCGATGACTCAAGTGATGAGGACAATGGTGAACTTGAACTTCGAACACTAAATCTTATTAAGTTAATTAAATAAAAATCTAAAATAAATAATAAACTTGAACGAAGGAAGAGGCCAAAGAAGAAGAACACAAAGTGGAATGAATCGAGCTCCTCCGAAGACGAGGAGAAAATCAAGAAAGGCGAGGTGGCAAACTATGCCTTAACCGCTTTCAATGATGAGGTAATCAAAATCCCCCTAATTTATTTTGAAATTACTTGATGCTTTCATGATGTATTTTCTTTAGAATTAATTTTCTTAAAAATTACATGTTTAAAAAAAAAAATTATGGTCATGCTAGTAATTTCGAAAATGATAATATTGCATATTTTATGATAAACAAACAAAATGATTTTGATTGAAAATATGAAATCATGGTTAAGAAGTAATAATGTGTATTACATTGATTTCCATTGTTATTTCTCGATTTTAAATAAAATCATGTTTGATTTGAAGAAATGCATAATGATGTAATATTAAATATTTTGATTAACAATTTTATGCATGAAATTTTAAGCTATACATGATGATAAGCATGAGTTATTTTCATGAGTGTATTTGAAAAACTATGGCAAAAATGTGCCCGAATGCATGAACTTGTTAAGATTATTTTTCAGACTTTCTTGATTCAATGATCAAATCACTTAATTGCGATGATGATTTAACACTGTTACATGCCTTAATAACATGTTGGAAATTATGTGTTTTGGATACAAAATTTTTATGATCATGAGCATGTTTTATCTTCATGATTGAACTTGAAAATCTATAGCAAAACCTTGTCCGAATGCATGAAAGTGTTAAATTTCATTTTTGGATTTTCTTGATCATAACAATTTATTTTTGAGAATCTATTGATCTTGATGGTTTTATGATGAAATTCATTTTTCGATCCTAAACGTTGATGCATGTTTAACATAAATGAAAAAGCATGCTAACATGAAATCAATCACTTAAAATGAAATACTTAAAAAAGGGAAAATATGTTATCAATGAAATCATGAATCTACTTATGTTACAAATTTTGTGAACCATAAAAATGATTTTTGGTGATTTGAATTTGAATGAGTCTTATCCAAAATCATGATCTTGATTCCGTGATATTTACAAATTAAGATTTATTATGAATCAAGATTTTTTCATTAATCGTTCTCCTAAGATTTTCTTTTGATTAATTATGGAGTAGGTTTTTCAAAAAGAAATCATGTCTTTTGGTATTCACATGTTCTAATCTTTCATGATATGAGTTTTATGCAATTCCTTGTATTCATGAAATGTTTATCGCATCACCCAATTACTTTCTTCTTGATATTCCTTGTGTGGTGATATAAAATTATACATGAAATACTCTTGATATTATTTTGATGCATACAAATGAAAAGTTATGATTATGAATGGTAGGATGAAATTTGATACAAATGAAAAGTTATGATTATGAATGGTAGGATGAAATTTGACAAGTTAATACCATCATAAGTTGAAACATTTATGATTTGAAATTATGCAGGCAATACTTATGCCTTTTATCATGATGTACATGATGTATTGCATATGATGTGTATCATGAATGCTTTAAATAATGAATGTTTGGTATCATGATCAACATGTTGATAAATGCTTAAAAATTTTAATGCTTGAATATCATGTATGATATGCTCATAATGATGATTGATTTATTTATATCTTGCATGAAAAATGAAATGTATGGCTTTGAAAATGTACATGTTTTAATAAGATTGATACTTACCTTTGTCATGAGTTAGAAATTAACGCAAAGGGTCTTCCCTTCTTTTTGACATTGACAAAGGGGGAGAAATATCGCTAGCTCATCTTGCAAAATTTAGAAACATGCACTTTGCAAAAGAAGTAAATATTTGATAGCTTACATATTGCAAGGAAAAGAACTTGACATCTTGAACATCACAAAAATTTGCTACCTTGCATGATGTAAAATTTGCTAGAATCGCTAGCTTGTGATCTAAAGAGAAGCAAAAAGTTGTTATCTCAAAAGAAGCAAATTGCACAATTCAAGAAGAAAGCAAAAATTACACTTCTCAAAAGAGAAGAAATTGCTATCTTGAACATCATCGAGAATTGCTAGCTTGAAATCTCAAGAAAATGCAAAATGTGTTATCGTGCCTATCTCAAGAAAAGCAAATATGCTAACTTGCATATCTTTGAATTTGTAGTTTGTAAAACTTGCATATTTCAAGAAGCAAGAGTTGCTTTCTTGAACATCTCTAAATTGCTAACTTGCATGTTCTAAAATATTGTAACATTGCTAGCTGGCAAGATGTAGAGCTTGCTATCTTGAACATCTTAAGAAATAAAAATTACAAAAGTGATATCTTGCCTATCTCAAGAAGCAAAACATGCTAACTTGCGCATCTAGCAAAGTTGACAAAATTTGCATATTTCAAGAAGCAAGAATTGCCTTCTTGAACATCTCTAATTTGCTAGCTTGTATAATGTAGAAGTTGCAATCTCAAAAGAAGCAAAAGTGCTATCTTATATGTTGTAAAACTTGCATATCTAAAACTTGATAGCTTTAATGTTCTAAGCATGATGTAACACTTGCTAAATTTTCTAGCTTCAAAACTGCATGATGATAAAACTTGATATTATGTTTTTCATGCAATGAGTTAAACTAATATTCCAAACACAAGAATAGTTGGACTTCTCTTTTTTGTTGATGACAAAGGGGGAGAAGTATGATGTTATGCATAAGTTCATGATGATGTGTTGCAAGTATTCATGATGAATATTGCAATGACTTGAATTCAGTTTGAATTCAAGGTTCTATCAATATGGCATATTGATAGGGAGAGTTTGTTTAAACTCCGGGAGTTAAGTTTAACTACGTCATCAAGTGGTTGTCATCATCAAAAAGGGGAAGATTGTTGAATCTCGTATTTTGATGATGAAACTACTTGATATATGTTTATGATTTAATCTGCGTTTTGAGTAACGCAGGATGCTTCGATCAAGATGAGACAATTAAAGCAGGAAAATCATGTTGTGCCGGAGGAACATGTTAGAAGATTGGACGTCGGGCTAGCGGATCGGTCGACGTGTCGACAGAAGGCTTCGGGCCGTGGACTCAGGCATCGGTCCAAGAAGAGCGGGTATTGTGCCAAGGATATCAGAGTTGCGGAGTCAACTGGCTGATTAGGCAATAGGCTACAGGAGAGGATGATACTCCGAAGAATCGGACGAAGCGTCGAGGGACCAATGACATGCCGGACAACTTGGTTAATTGCTTAGGATTAATTATCTCGATCGAAGTTTTTTAGTGTGCAGGATTAACTACGATGAAAGTTAGACAAGCAGCAGGAGTTGCGCTAGAGTCAAGTTCATGATCACATTGGGAGTTCGAGAGTTCGACGAAAGTCCGGACGGTCGTCGAAGGTTCTGCGGGTACAAATATGAGAAGTCCAGGAGCTTACCAAAGAAGCTCGTCGGAACTTGCCAAGTGGATCGTCGCAAGTCCAGGAGTTTGCCGGAAGTCCCCAGGAGCATCACCGAGGGTTCATCGGATGATCGACGGAAGTTCGGCGAAAGCTCGCCGGAAGAAGCGATTGACGCACCGGAGCAAGTTGTAGTAAATGTCTTACAAAACATCGTAGTTAGCACAATGATTAAGTTAGAAATGGGAGGTGATCCCATTAACTTAATTTTGGGGCAATTGGGCCCCTGAAAAACCCAAATTAGGCCGAATGGATCAACCCATTCGGACCCTGATTTCTGCCAGGCGGTTGAACCGCCTTAGTCAGGTGGTGGCACCGCCTGAGCTCGGTCTTTGAGCTCTGGCAAGAGGTGCAACCGCCCCTGACAGGAGGTGGCACCACCTGAGCTCGGTCTCCGAGCTCTAGCAGGCGGTTGAACCGCCTCAGTCAAGCGATGGCACCGCTTGAGCTCGGTCTTCGAGCTCTAGCAGGAGGTGCAACCGCCCCTGAAGGGAGGTGGCACCGCCTAGAGGCTCAGTCTTTGAGCTCTGCCAGGCGGTGCAACCGCCTCAATCAGGCGGTGCAACCGCTAGATCCCGAAATTCCAGGAATTGATAGTTTTGAGCTCGGAATTCAAACTGGGTTGAGGCCTATAAATACCCCACCCTTTCAGCATTGAAAGGGCACCCAGAAACCACTGAAATTCTGATTTTACTTTGTGATTTTAAGAGCTCAAAAGTGTTGTATGAGTTGAAAGTTCTTCTTCCTCTTTTCTTCCAAGTTCTAATCTGTTAAGAGAGGAAAGAAAATTATTTAAGAGTTGTCTCCTAAGCCCGTCAAAAGGAGTGAAACTATAAAAGGGTGGTTGGCCTTCGCCTATTGAAGGAAGGCCTCTAGTGGACGTCGGTGACCTCGTCGGAGGAGGAAGCCAAAAGTGGATGTAGGTCAAGATTGACTGAACCACTCTAAATCTCGGTTTGCATTTACTTTGAGCATCTTATCTTTACTGCAAACCTCTTCAAAAACTTCCTGCCTTCTGCGCATATACGATCGTGTTTCAAGCTCTACATTTTCTGAATCGGTGTTTAGACGTAAATCATTTTTATCGTACGAACATCATATTTCAGTTTGCGTTTACGTTCTGATTTCTATCATAACTGCAAATTGCCTTTATATCTTAGCTTTAACTGCATCTTGCTTGATTACAAGTTAAAGTGATTTATGAATCGGATTTTCTACCGAAATCGCTCTTATCGTACGAACGCGATTTTAATCATCGAAAGTTTTCCGCTGCACTAATTCACCCCCCCCCCCCCGTCCTTAGTGCTCTTGATCCTAACACTTAGATTAATGGATCTCTATCCAATAATCTCGCATGGGCTCGTATTGAATCTCATCTAAAGGATCTAATAATTCAGGGGCTTATTGGATATCCAATAAGATAGGGGCTCCGGCGAATATCTCATATCCGAACCTCTACTCATCGCAACACTTACCATATATGTGACCCTCTAGGCCAAATATCGAGCTAGTCGTGAGTCATACATGTCAGAACTCCTTTGACTTAGTGAATTATTATCTCTATAATAATTCACTCAACTCATCAACTACGGATGTACTATGTCACTACGTCGTAACCCCCAAACGATATAGGAGAATCCAATCCATTGGATATGTCTATCCTTAGTTACCATATACCTATAGTCCCTCATTTATCTAATATCCCAGAGACCGTATACTGGGTATGGTGTTGTCAGACCCATACGGTTTCTACTCAAGTCTTACTCTAATCAGATTCTCCCGGAGAACTCTTTCTCTCTCTATCCGAATGACCCTGGCTAGGGATTTATCTAATCAAGAACACATGAGATATTCCTCTCATGAAACCGAGAGTAGATAATCCTCTATTGACACTCAATAGCCCTCATAAGGTTAATTGTCACTCCTGATGACCGACTATATTAGATCTGGGACATCCAAACCTATAAGTCCAGTATCAAAGAGTGGAGTACTCATATAGAACATCCTTAGTGTCTCAAGTCTAAGGACTAGATACACCACTAGGACTACGGAATCACTGTTTGACAATAAGGCATCATTTGTTGAATCTCGAATTTTGATGATAAAATCAATTGTCATTTGGTTATCTAATCCATATGTTGAGATAAGTGTGCAGGATTAACTATGATAGCAGTAAGACATGCAGTAGGTGTTGCGTCAGAGTCAAGACCAAGATCATGTTGGGGGTTCGAGAGTTCAACGGAAGTCCGGACGGTCGTCGGAGGTTCTACAGGAACAATCCGAGAAGTCTATGAACTTGCCAAAGAAGCTCATCGGAACTCACCAAGAGGATCATCGCAAGTCCAATAGTTTGCCGGGAGTCCGCCGAAGCATCGTCGAGGTTACATCAGATGTTTGCCGGAAGAAGCGATTGATGCACCAGAAAACAATATGCAGTATTGATGTCTTGAATGTCATAGTTAGCATGAAGATTAAGTTAAGATTGGGAGGTGATCCCATTAACTTAATCTGGGGTAAATTGGGCCCTTGATAGACCCAAATTGGGCTTAATAGATCAACCCATTCAGACCCAGAATTCTTGGACGGTGGTGGCACCACTAGGGCCAGCGGTGGCACCACCTAGGAGCTCGATCTCCCAGGAGTTCTGGGCGATTGTACCGCCCCTGTCAAGCAGTGGTACCGCCTGAGCTCGATCTCTGAGCGAAGTAAGCGGTGGTACCACTTAAGCTCGGTCTTCGAGCGATGTTAGACGGTAGTACCGCCTAGTTATGGTGGTGGTACCGTCAGGATCCCGGAAATCCGAGAGATGACACTTTTGAGCTCCAAATTCAAACTAATTGGGGCCTATATATGATAGAAGATAAGATTTTCCTCAACATAATAGAGAGATTTCCTCATATAGTTGAGGAAAATCTTATCTTCTATCAATATAAACCCCACCATTTCCTGCATGAAAAGGCACCAAAAGCTTACATTTATTCCGAGTATTTGAGAGCTTAAAAGTGTTGTAAAAACCTAGAAGTTCTTCTCCCTCTTTCTTTCTAAGTGTTGATCATTCAAGAGAGGAGTGAAAATCTGTAAGAGTTGTCTCCTAAGCCCGTCAAAAGGAGTAAAGCTGCAAAAGGGTGGTTGACCTTCGCCTATTGAAGGAAGGCCTCTAGTGGACGTCGGTGACCTCGTCGGAGGAGGAAGCCAAAAGTAGATGTAGGTCAAGATTGATCGAACCACTCTAAATCTCGGTTTGCATTTACATTCTGCTCTTTATCTTAACTACAAACTGCCTCCATTGCTTTAGATCAACTATACTTCATTTTGCTCTCAAACGGTTTTCATCAAAAATAGATTTCATCGTACGAAAGTTGTTTTAACTGACGAATGGTTTCCGCTGCACCAATTCACCCCACCAAACCCCCCCCCCCCCTCCTCCCGTTCTTAGTGCTCTTGATCCTAACAATTGGTATCAGAGCAGGTTCAGTCTCAATCAAATTAAAACCCAAGAGAGATGGCATATGCCGAAAACCAAGAGGGTCACTCTATTACACGTCCACCCATGTTCAATGGGACGGATTACACCTATTGGAAGACCTGAATGAGGATCTTCCTTATTTACATGGATTTTGAACTTTGGAATATTGTTGAAAATAAATTTTCAAAGTCTTTTCTTTCAATGATTGATTGGAATGAATTGGAGAAGAAGACTTTCACTCCTATGCAAAGGCTATGAATGCCTTATTTTGTGCACTTGATAAAAACGAGTTCTATCATGTTTCGATTTGTAAAACTACATTTAATATTTGGTATACACTCGAAGTGACTCACGAAGGCACAAGTAGAATGAAAGAGTCAAAAATCAATCTTTTAGTACATTCTTATAAACCTTTTCGAATGAAACTAAGCGAGACCATAAGTGACATATACACTCGTTTCACGGATGTCATCAATGGTCTAAAAGGACTCGGTAAAATTTTTTTGGATTTCGGGCTTGTTAATAAAATTCTAAGATCCCTTCTGAAGAGTTGAGACCCTAAAGTCACTGCTATTCAAGAGGCTAAAGATTTAAATAACTTCCCTCTTGAAAAATTAATTGGGTCATTAATGACATACGAAATGACTTGCAATGTGCATGAAGAGCATGAAGACACCCTTCCAAAGAACAAGAAGGATATGACACTTAGAACTCTAGAAGACCACTTGAGAGTAAACTCAAGTGATGAGGACTTTGACGATGACTTGCACTTCTAACAAGGAAATTTAAAAAATTTATTAAAAGAAATAAATTTAAAAATATCACTAAAAATAAATTTGAACCCAAAAAGAACCAAGTTATTTGCTACGAATGCAAGAAGCTAGGACACTATAAAAGTGATTGTTCCCAAGCCAAGAAGAGAACACCAAAGAAGAAGGTGCTCAAAGCAACATGGGATGACTCAAGCGCATCCGAAGAAGAGGAGTCCAACACCGAGAAAGTTGCTCATTATGCACTCATAGCCATCGGAGAGGATGTATCAAATTTAATTGATGCAGATTTATCATTTGATGAATTGTTAAATGCTTTCCATGATTTATTTGATGAATGCAAAATAATTAGTAAAAAATATAAATTGTTAAAAAAGGAGCATGATATTCTTGTTAGGAATTTCGATAAATTAAAAATTAAACATAATGATAGTTTAGTTCCATGTACGAAATGCCATGATTTAGAAATTCTCCAAAAGGAGAACTTGCTACTCAAGGACACCTTGAAGAAATTTGAGGTTGGTAGCAAGTCTTTGAATATGATCCTTACAAATAAGGGTCACGTTCCTAAAAGAAGTGGAATTGGATTTGTGAGAAGCTCTCACCAAAATCCAACAACTTTCATTAAAGGCCCTATCTTACATGTTTCGCATCAAAACAAATGTAACTTCTGTTACAAACATGGACATAGAACTTATCATTGTCCATTCAAGAAAGTTAGTCCAAACAAATTGATTTAGGTTCCTAAAGGAATCGTAATAAATTCCATGCAATATGACAAATAATTTATATCGGTTTTTGAGGCACCCAAGATTAAATGGGTACCTAAAAATCATCATTTTTTGTAGAAACATATATTACTATAAGCTAGGAGCAAGAGATGGTACCTTGATAGTGGATGCTCAAGGCATATGACCAGAGATCCATCTCAATTCTATAAGCTCACTAGCATAGACGAAGGCTATGTCACCTTCGGAGACAACAACAAGGGTAAAATCATTGGCAAAGGAAACATAGGTAACAAATCCAACTTCTTTATTAAAGATGTTTTGTTAGTTGATGGTTTAAAACATAACCTCTTGAGCATTAGTCAATTGTGTGATAAAGGATATATTGTCAAATTCGAATCTAATGCTTGCATCATTGAAAAACCACACAAAAACACATCTATAATTGTATTAAAAGAAAATAACATATACACTATTGACATCAATGATCTTTGTAATGAAATGTGTTTCTTGGTTTTGAATGGCAATGCTTAGCTTTGGCATAGGAGATTAGGTCATGCTATCATGAAACTAATCACTCAAATTTCATCCAAAGGACTTGTAAGAGGAATTCCTCATATCAAGTTCATCAAAGATAATATGTGTGATACTTGTCAATTAGGAAAACAAATAAAAGGTAGCTTCAAATCTAAGAATCTAATAAGCACCTCTAGACCTTTGTAATTGATCCATATGGACTTATTCGGACCAATCTCTACATCAAGCCTAGGAGGTAGCAAATATGCTTTCGTTATTGTAGATGATTATAGTAGATACACATAGACTTATTTCTTGAAACACAAAAATGAATGCTTTAGATATTTTACTAAGTTTTGTAAACTTGTTTAAAATGAAAAGGGTTTAATATTAATGATTTTTGACATATGAAATCAATTAACAAATGCATCTCTTATGGATTTACCTTGTGAAAAATATTTTTTTATCGAGAAATGGATTTAATGAAATGATTCCTTCTTATGAATTCTTTCTTGATGAAGGAAGATTTTTTAAATGAACACTTGCAAGGATTTAATTCACATGTATATCTTGATCCTTATAAAAATGAAGTATGATTTAATCTCTTATCGTTTTTAACTTCATTCAAGTTAGTTCATAATGGCTTTCCTCCTTCATGCAAAATGTTAATGACAAATAAAAAAAGGAAGAAGTAATGAAAGCTATCTCCATGTCATGTTTGCTTAAAAAATTTGTATAAATGGTATCTTATCACTTATTGTTGAAAGATGACATGAATCTTTACCACACTTATTACTATATGGTAAATTGATGATAAAATTGCTATACACTTGAAATGTTTGCATTAATGAAAAGATATCTAGAGCTTATATTGTAATTTTACAATGTTGATATATTACCATATGATGAAATGCTATGATTGTCATATTTGTATTATGTTAAGATATCAAGAGCTTATATCGTAATTTTACATATTGATATCTTGCCATATGATGAATTTCTATAATTACTATTTTTCATATTTGAAATATAAGACTTGAAAATGGATATCAAGCCTTGACATCATTTTCAGAGAGATACATCATGATAGGAATCATGATGGGAGTATTGATAAGTTTAAATGAACTTAACTTATCAATATGTCTCTTGAATTCAAAGACTTTGAATTCAAGAATGACTTATCTAAGTATGGCATATAGATAGGGGGAGTTAAGGTTAACTCTGTCATCAATTGATTGTCATCATCAAAAAGTGAGAGATTGTTGAATCTTGAATTTTGATGATGAAGTCAATTATCATTTGGTTATCTAATCCATATGTTGAGATAAGTGTACAGGATTAAATACAATGGCAGTAAGACATGCAGCAGGTATTGCGCCGGAGTCAAGACCAAGATCACGTTGGGGGTTCGAGAGTTCAATAGAAGTCCGGACGGTCGTCGGAGGTTCTGCGAGAACAATCCGAGAAGTCCAGGAGCTTACCAAAGAAGCTCATCGGAACTCGCCAAGAGGATCATCGCAAGTCTAGAAGTTTGCTAGGAGTCCGCCGGAGCATCGCCGAGGGTTCGTCGAATGTTCGCCGGAAGTTCACCAGAAGCTCGTCGGAAGAAGCGATTGATGCACCGGAACACGATATACAGTATTGATGTCTTGAATATCATAGTTAGCATGAAGATTAAGTTAGGATTGGGAGGTGATCCCATTAACTTAATCTGGGGCCAATTGGGTCCTTGATAGACCCAAATTGGGCCTAATGGATCAGCCCATTCGAACCCAGAATTCTTGGTTGACGGTGGCACCACCAAAGCCAATGGTGGCACCGCCTAGGAGCTCGGTCTCCCAAGAGTTCTGGGCAGTTGTACCACCCCTGTCCGGCGGTGGTACTTGTCTTTTTGAATAACTCAAATAGTGAAAAGAAAGAATCATAATAGACAATCTTGATTTATAAAATAAATTTTCAAGTTATAATTTTTAGAAATCAAGATAAAAATTGTGGTTAGATGAAACTCATTCAAATCATCAAAATCACTTTTAAGATGATCAAATAGATTCATTAAAGTCAATAAGATAGAGAAAAAGAATTTTTAAGAAAAATACTTTTCTCTTTTTAGTTGTTTCAATTTATGTGATTGATTTTATATTAGCATGCTCAAATATTTGTTCTTATATTAAAACCATGCTTCAACGTTTAGGATCAAAAAATAAATTTTGTCATGAAAACCATCAAGATTAATAAACCATAAAAATCACCATGTATAACTTTAAAATCTCATGCATAAAATCATCAAATCATGGTATCAAAATTTCAATATTTGCATTACAACTTTATGCATCATTAAGTATACAATCGTCAAGCATGACACTTATACTATTTCATATAAGCATGCCTATTTCATTTATGTAAAATCAAAACATGCATTATTTTTTAAACCGAAAAAGCCACTTTTATTATCGTGGAAATCGATAATCCATAAATCATAAAAATCATTATGCATTATTTCGAAAGAAAACTCATTAAGCATGATCATTATACATTACCTCAAATCAAACATGATTTCATTTATTTTCAAAATATTCATCATGATAGGACATTCAAGGCAAAGAAATCATTAAACATAAAGCATATTCATTAATCATGGTTTCATTGAGCATAAGATATTTTCAACCAAAATCATTTTGTTATTTGTTGTAGTCATGAATTTTCTTTTTAGGTGAATCTATCTTTTCATGCTTAGTTTTCCAAACAAAAGCCATGCATCATCATTAAGCATAATATTAAACTTCTTGATATTTTCATTAAGACATCAAGCATGGTTTCAATCAAAATCGGAAATCATCAAGATACACATTTTTTCTTCTTAAGAAAACATACATATGATCATTAGATTTAAATCTAACATTTTATTCCATTAACATAAAACATATAATTTTCATTATTATTTTTAAAATTACGATTATGATCATATTTTTATATTTTTAATTTTTTAAACATGCAATTTTTAGGAAAAATAATTATTCTAAAAAAAATACATTATGGAAAACATCAAGTAATTTCAAAATAAATTAGGGAGGTTTCGATTACCTCATCATTGAAAGTCGTTAAAACGTAGTTTGCCATCTCGCCTTTGTTGATTTTCTCCTCGTCTTCGGAGGAGCTCGATTCTTCCCAATTTGTGTTCTTCTTCTTGCATTCAAAGCAAGTAGTTTCATTCTTTTTGTTCTTTAATTTTTGTTTCATTAACTTTTTAAATTTCTTTGTAAGTTCAAGTTTACCATCACTTGAGCTTATGCTCGAGTGGTCTTCATGTGTTCTATGTCCCAAATCCTTCCTATTCTTTGGAATGTAGTTTTCAAGTTCTTCACATGCATTACGCACCATTTCATATGTCATCAATGTACCGATAAGTTTTTAAGTGAAAAAATATTTAAATCTTTTGTTTCTTTTAAAGTCGTTACTTTTGAATCCCACTTCTTTGGAAGGGATCTTAAAATTTTAGTTACTAATTCAAAGTTAGAAAAACCTTTACCAAGAGCTTTGAGTCTATTGATGGCATCCATAAAACAAGTGTACATGTCTCCGATAAACTCACTTGATTTCATCCGGAAAAATTCATAAGAATGCATAAGAATATTGATTTTGGACTCTTTCACTCGGCTAGTACCTTCATGAGTGACCTCAAGAGTTCTGCAAATATCGAAAGCCGAATCACAAATCGAAATGCGATTAAATTCATTTTTGTCAAGTGCACAAAACAAGGCATTCATAGTCTTTACGTTTAAAGCAAAAACCTTCTTCTCCAATTCATCTCATTCGCTCATCGGAACAAAAAGATTTTTGAAATCCATTTTCGATAATATTCCAAAGCTTAAAATTCATGGAAATAAGGAAGATCCTCATATGAGTCTTCCAATACGTGTACTCCGACCCATTAAACATAGACAGACGTGTAATAGAGTGACCCTCTTGCATGTTGGAGTAAGTCATCTCTCTTGGGTATTAAACCAAATATGAGAGCGAGCCTTGCTCTGATACCAAATGTTAGAATCGGAGCAGCACTAAGAGAGGGGGGTGAATTAGTGCAGTGGATTAAAACTCGTAAGTTTGAAATCGATTTTGTAAATGTGTAGATTTCGATTCAATGAAGGATGACTTAGCTAAAATAGCTCGAGTAAAGGAAGTCAAGAGTAGGGAGAAGAAAATCAAACAGTTTGCTGCTAAGAAGATAAGTGGTTCAGAAAATTAAACACTCACACATTCAAGGAACACCACAATATAAAGTGGTTCGGTCAAATGACCTACATCCACTTGCAAAGCCTTCTTCAATGAGGCTCTCAACTTCCACTAGCAAATCACTGTGAAGGGGAAGGACCGAATACCCCTCTTACAACCTTTTTACAAGTGGTTCACACTCTTATAGATTTTTTAAAGAGAAAGAGGGAGGTGAACACTTACACTATTGAAAACAAGACTTTGCTAAAGCTTTTTCTCAATTTCTAACTTCTCAAAAAGGTGTTTTCTCTGCTAAGAATTTAGGGGTATTTATATGCCCCAAGAGGATTCAAATTTGGGCTCCAAAATTACTTTTGGATTCCCGGTGCTGGCGGTGCCACCGCCTGTCAGTGTCTGACACTGATAGTGTACTGGCGGTGCCATTGCCGGAACTCTCGGGTTCTAGGTGGTGCCACCGCCCAATCCGACGGCCACCGCCTAGTCCGGCGATGCCACCGCCCGACCTTACGGGTCATCGGTTGGGCTCCTAATTTAGCCCAAACTAGTCTATATTATGGCCCAGCTGGCCCATAACCAGGTTATAGGATTAACCCTAATTACATATAAACTACGAAATTAAGACATAGTCCTAAGCAGGTTTATAACTGGCAACGTCGAGTTTCCTTCCGGCGAACTTCCGACGGACTTCCGATACACCCTCGGATTTCTTCCGGCAGACTCCCAGTAGGTTCCCGGTCATGTGGCGAGTTCAACGAGTTTTTGGCAAGTATCCGAATCTTCTTGATGATCTTCGCAAACCTCCGACGATCTTTCCAATGGACTTCCGAAAACTTCGGCAAGTCCCCGATTCTTTCTTGGTTGGTTCCGGTAGCACTTCCAACGATTCTTCGGACTTTTGGCGGACTCTCGAACACCCATCGAACTTGACTTCGGTAAACTTGCTTTATGTCTTCAAGCTATCGTAGTTAATCCTGCATATGTAAAACATACTTCGATCTAGACAATTAATCCTAAGCATCTAATCAAGTTATCCGGCATATCATTGGTCCCTCGACGCTTTGTCCGATTCTTCGGCGCATCGTCCTCACTTGTGGCCTATTGCCCAATCGGCCAATTGACTCCACAACTTCGATATCTTTGGCACAATCTTCGCTCTTCTTGGCCCGATGCCCGAATCCACGGCCCGAAGCCTTTTGTCGATACGTCGACCCATCCACCGGCCCGACGTCCAATCTTCTAACATGTTCCTCCGGCACAACATGATTTTCCTGCTTTAATTGTCTCACCCTGATCAAAGCATCCCATGTCACTCAAAACGCAGATTAAAACATAAACACATATTGATTGGATTCATCATCAAAATCCGAGATTCAACATCCTTAAGTAGCAAATTCTCATTTTTTATTGCTTCTAAGTGTTCACACTTAGAGCATGGAGGAGTTTGAAGACTATCAAGCTTATTTTGTAGTAAGACATACTCTTTCTTTAATAGATTGAACTTCTTACTAATAGTTCTACACTCATCAAATAATTCGTGAAAAGCGATAGAAAGTTCATTTAAAGATAAATCTTTATTAATTAAATCACATTTCTCTCCTCCTAAAGCCATTAGCGTGAAGTTTGCCTCCTCTTTGTTGCTAGCTTCTTCATTCTCGGAATCACTTGAGTCATCCTAAGTCGCTTTTAAAGCTTTCTTCTTCTTCAGTTGCTTCTTCTTGGCTTGGGGTCATTCGTTTTTGAAGTGCTCCGGCTTCTTGTATTCGTAGCATATTACTTAGTCCTTTTTATGTTCAAGTTTATTTTTTATATCATTTTTAAATTTGTTCTTTCTTATAATTTTTTTAAAATTTTGAGTTAAAAGTACAATGTCATCGTCAGTATCCTCATCACTTGATGTTCCTTTCAAGTGGTCTTCTTGTGTTCTAAGTGTCATATCCTTCCTATTCTTTGGAAGGGGGTTCTTAAGCTTTTCATGAGCATGACACGTCAATTCGTAGGTCATTAGAGACCCAATAAGTTTTTCGAGAGGAAATGTTTTAAGGTCCTTGGCCTCTTGAATGGTCGTAACTTTTGGATCCCAACTCTATGGAAGGGATCTTAAAATTTTAGTTACTAGTTCAAAGTTAGAAAAACCTTTACCAAGAGCTTTGAGTCCATTGATGGCATCCGTGAAACGGGTGTACATGTCTCCGATAAACTCACTTGATTTCATCCGGAAAGTTCGTAAGAATGCACAAGGATGTTGATTTTGGACTCTCTCACTCGGCTAGTGCCTTCATGAGTGACCTCAAGAGTTCTCCAAATATCAAAAGCCGAATCACAAATCGAAACGCAATTAAATTTATTTTTGTCAAGTGCGCAAAACAAGGCATTCATAGCCTTTGCGTTTAAAGCATAAACCTTCTTCTCCGATTCATCCCATTCGCTCATCAGAAGAGAAGATTTTTGAAATCTATTTTTGATAATATTCTAAAGCTCAAAATCAATGAAAATAAGAAAGATCCTCATACGAGTCTTCCAATACGTGTAATCTGACCCATTAAACATAGGCGGACGTGTAATAGAGTGACCCTCTTGCATACCGGAGTAAGCCGTCTCTCTTGGGTATTAGCCAAATATGAGAGTGAGCCTTGCTCTGATACCAATTATTAGGATCGAAATGACACTAAGAGGGGGGGGGTGTGAATTAGTGCAGCGAATTAAAACTCGTAAGTTTGAAATTGATTTCATAAATGTGTAGAGATTTCGATTCGATGAATGATGACTTAGCTAAAATAGCTCGAGTAAAGGTAGTCAAGAGTAGGGAGATGAAAACCGAAAGATTTACAGCTAAATAGAGAAATTGTTCAGAAAATTAAACACTCACACATTCAAGGAACACCACGATGTATAGTGGTTCGGTCAAATGACCTACATCCACTTTCGAAGCCTTCTTCGATGAGACTCTCAACTTCCACTAGCAAATCACTTTGAAGGGGAAGGACCAAATACCACTCTTACAACCTTCTTACAAGTAATTCACACTCTTATAGATTTTTCCAAAGAGAAAGAGGGAGGTAAACACTTAAGCTATTGAAAATAAGACTTTGCTAGAGCTTTTTCTCACTTTCTAACTTCTCAAAAAGGTGTAATCTCTGCTGAGAATTGAGAGATATTTATAGGCCCCAAGAGGATTCAAATTTGGGCTCCAAATTTGAATTACTTTTGGGTTTCCTGGTGCTAGCAGTGCCACCGCCTGTCAGTGTCTGACACTAACAGTGTACTGATGGTGCCACCGCTAGACCTCTCGGGTTCTAGGCGGTGCCACCACCCAGTCCGCCGGTGCCATCACTTGGACTATTCCAACTCATTGGTTGGGCTCCAAACTTAGCCCAAACCAATCCAAACTCGGGCCTAATTGGCCCCTAACCGGGTTATAGGATTAACCCTTAACCCTAACCCAAATTATATGCAAACTATGAAATTAAGACATAGCCCTAAGCAAATTTTTAACCGACAACGTTGAGTTTCCTTCCGGTGAACTTCCTGCGGACTCCTAACAGGCTCCCGGTCTTATGGCGAGTTCAACGAGTCTTTGGCAAGTATCTGAACCTTCTCGGTGATCTCCGCGAATCTCCGACGATCTTTTCGGCGGACTTCTGAAAACTTCGACAAGTCCTTGATTCTTTCTCTGTTGGTTCCGGCAGCACTTCCGATAATTCTTCGGACTTTCAGCGGACTCTTGAACACCCATCGAACTTGACTCTGGTAAACTTGCTTTATGTCTTCAAGCTATCATAATTAATCCTGCACACTTAACTCAATAATATGGATTAGATCAATTAATTCATCAATTGACTTCGTTATCAAAATCCGAGATTCAACACAAATAGCACTACTAATTTAGTTCTAATTACGTTGAATGTATTGGCGAGCTTCTTGAAATCATGTGATGGACCATGAACTGATTCTGTTTATATAGTTGTGGTAAATTCTTTAAGCTAATAGTTTAATTTTTACAAGAGATACAAAGTGAAAAAATACTCACCAAGATAGAAATTATTATGGTTGATAAGTATTTTAGGAGTCCTAGTTAGATTCTTTCTACTTGAGAAAAATTATAGTTAAATTCAAATTCCTTAGTTGATTAGGATTTGAATTTGATAGGTATTACTATAAATATACTTTGAGTTTTAAGATTTTAGTGAAAGAGAGAGTCAAAGCATTTTGATTACTCTTAGGGATGATCTATAGAGTTTTTAGAAAGAGTTAAAGAGAGAAATTCTTTATGTTTATAGGAGAGGTAGATAAAAGGAGTCATATTTGAGTGTGGATAACTCTAGAGCTTTATAATTGATTTCATATATTGAAAAAAAAATAGTTTTCTTTGTAGAGATACATGGGAGTTACGAAACCACGTTAAATCTTGTATCAATTTTTAAGTTCACTTACTTGATTATTGATTTCTAAAATTTTCTTTTATTTTCAAATTTTCTCCTCTCCCTCTCCAATATTTCAGCACATTTCAATGAAATACAATGAGATTGAGTATAAAAAATGCTATTTTTTATTGACAACCTCAACTTACTTATGAATATATAAAGTAAAAAAATATATTTTACCAGATTTTGGTTTTTTTTCTCAGCATTATTTTTTTCTAAATCTTGACATACATATTAAAAAAGAGGTTTAGATTTAACAAAAAAATTAAAATGTTATTTTTCGCAACATAAAAATTATATGCATCCTTCTAGGAAAATTTATAAAAAATTATTGAGATTTTTATAACTACCCTATTTATAAAGAATAATATAGCTTTATTTTTTATATTTTATCATAACAACTGACATTTTATGGGATGGCGCCTCGTTTTAACGTTGGGTTTTATCACTTGGACAAAAAAACCCTCGTACTTTTGCTCAAATGACTTTCTGTTCCTATCAAATACAGGAGTTATTTCTTTTAGGATGAATAATCCTATCTAGTTGAACCAAAACCCTGCTTAATTAATTTACACACTAGATTAGTTTAAGTTATAATTGATCTAGAATATATTAGAATTTTTTTAATTTTAAGAATTATCATAAAATATTTAAAAAATATTAATTATCTTAAAATCATATCATATTACTTCTGAAAAGTTAGATTGATTTAGTAAATATTTAATAAGTTACACTCCAAATTAAACTAAGTTACATTTGATTATAATACTAATTTTTAAGATCTCAAATTTTGATAATTAATTATCATAAATTTTTTAATAGTAAAAAAATAATATTAATCATTTTAAATCATGTCCTAGTAGTTCTGTAAAAATTTAGATTGGTTTAATAAAAGTTGATCAAGTTATATTCAAAATTGAACTAAGTTAAATCATAGAATCTATTCAAAAAATAATAATAATTTTGATAATTAAATATCATAAAATTTTATAAATATAGAAAATGTGATACTAATCATCTTAGAATAATGGGCATATGATAACTAGTAATCTTGGATGATGATGATAAATTTTGATGATGTTAAAGCAACAACCATTGGATGATGATAAATTTTGATGGATGTTGCAAGATCTTGTAATCTTCTCCATTATTTGTGCACTAAGGATTAAGTTCCAATGTTTCCCACATGCAGGAATATCATCTATATGATAACTTCTAATTTACCGATCATATTAAAGCAACTCGCAAAAGTTCATCATATGTTTTCCTTGTCGAATCAATAATGAAAAGAAATATACTAAAGACAATACTTGAGGAAACATAGATGATAGCAGATTATTAAACAATGCAACACCACCTGAACATAAATGGCACAAATCCAAGTAAAATATACATACCTTGTGTGCTTTCCGAATTAAACACAAATATTGCGCTATCCTGCTTGTCACAAGAGTGACACTCAGGTCCCCTATGATCTGAAGCAGCAGACCAATCATTTCGTGGAAGGAAGACTAAAGGGAGAAGAAGAAAACAGGCTTTAGGTGCTGGAGGAGGATCTCTCTCTCTCTCTCTCTCTCTCTCTCTCTCTCTCTCTCTCTCTCTGTGCTGGAAGGGAGGATGAGCCAACAAAAAGAACAAAGAGAGGAGATGGAAACAACGAGCACATCATTTCCTTGTTCCCTTGGTTGCACTCGTCCCCATGTGACGTTCATGGTCCCAAGCTGAAGCTGACCCATCCCTCTCCTACCAGCACCTGTTTCTTGGCCAAGTGATGAGATGACACCAAGAGTTGTTTTCATCCCCTTGTGAGGACAGAATGCATGGCCTAACATGGCTTGTCCATCTTCTCACCCTCTTTCTGCTTCCCATTCCTCAAATCATTCGTGCCTCCACCTTCATTCTTCCATTTCCTTAACCTTGGGCTTGCAAATGTACTCGAGCAACTTCACTTTCGGGCAAGACCCACTCTGCTCTACAAATTGACCGGTGTCGGCGTACCGCGACAATTATGTCGTGCCACTTCCTCGAGGCCGTGCTATGGGGATAACCTGAATGGCCTGATGACAGCCATCGATTTGATTCCATTGTTTAGCAACATGGAAGTGAACCCTTTTTTCTGCTTTCTATCTGATTTAGCAGGTCCAAGAATAGCTTTAAAGATGATGTCGAGAAATCAAGCTTTTCCATAGAACCAACAGCAATCTTTAATGATTGAACATTATTTTCTGATCCTTCACACCAAAATTCTATTAATTGCAGGTAGTATGATCTGATTGACATTCTGAGACTTGGCACTTTTTTGTGGAACGTTGAACAGAGTATGATTTGGACGGACTACAAGTATGTCCTGTATTCATTCTGGAGTTCTGATTTAGTGATACCCTTGGCTATTAATAATGCATTTGTGGAACTGTTCCAATTCTCTTTCTTCCCTTTGTCACTAATTGCTCGAAGGAAAGAGGCTATCTTACAGAAAAGATAGCGGTTGTGTCAAATTGTGCTTGAACATGGAGAATTTCTTGTTGGCTTTATGATTAAGAGGTTGCATGAAACTATTGGGAAATGCTTCAGAGGAACAACGACTCACATCTTTATGGCAGCAACAAGAAACACAAAGGGAAACACAAAGGCTGGTTTGATGGTATATGAAAGACTAAAAAAGAACTGAAATTATTCCTTAATATACAATTTGACATCACTTGGGTTTTCACAACAATATGGTTATTTGGTTACAAAAGCGTATATAACCTTCGGTTGAGAGAAATAGCAAACAGCAAACCTAGTAATGAAAGAGAAATAAAAGTCCTTCCTGTTCAATTCTTTCCCTGGAGAGAGAGAGAGAGACAGAGAGAGAGAAGAGGCTTTTCCTCGACGGATCAAAGCACACAAAGTTCTGCAAATCCGCATGACAAGAAGGTTATGCAGCATATCTCTTATTTGTAAAGGCTTCCTCCTAATTCAGTGTTCCTCTACAGCTATCTTCATCCTCCATTACTGGTCTTGTCCCTGAAACAGTTAGAAGGGAAAGTTTATAGCAAACTCCTCCTCGAGAGGAACGAAGTGAGGAGAACTTTAAAGCAGGGCGACTTGGAACTTACGATTGATTTCTTGCAGTGAAGGATTGCATCATATATTGAGATATCAGCATTACTGCGACACCATTCTATGCCTGACAAGGCACTGCTCGTCCTTGGGGAACTTCTGGCCGAATACTTGCAGCTGCTTGTTGATTTCGAAGAGGTCAGTCTGAAATCTTTCACCATCTTATACAAGGGTAGCAGAAAGCAGAAGTACTCGCACAGAATCTTCTTTGGCAATTTTGCGCAGTTCCTGACGAGACGCGAACTCAACTTTCCACCTCTACTCGAAGCTTGATTATTATTGTAGGGCGAAGAACATGATGAGCTCATCCAATTGGGAGAGCTGCTTGCAGTGTGGAAAAGAGGCGATGAGGTGGGAGAAGTATTGGCTCCTTCTCGAACCGCACAACGCGGTCTGCTTAAACTGGAACGGCGTGCAACCAGGGTTTCCGGCGGACCAGGAACGTGAAGTGGAAGGAGGAGGCCATTGGAGAAGATCTTGTCGGCATGGACCTGCGGCGCCGGACGTTGCGTCGACGTCGGGAGGACGAAGCCGAAGCCGTTGATGGCGTCGCTCGTCCAGCGCATGGAGATGAAGCCGGGGTCGATCTCGATGAAGGAGCAGCCGCCGCCGTCGGGGGCGTCGAACGAGCGGTGGCTGTCGCCGAGGGAAGCGCAGGATTCGGCGTTGATCAGCCACCGGTAGGAGAAGCTGTCGCCGAGGAGCTGCTCCTCCGAGGCCTCCATAGACGACGCTGCAGGGGTGGGAAGTAAGGCCGGAGGAAATGGGGCTGAAAAGGAACGAGGGAGACATGCATTCATAGATAGATAGCTATATAGACGCTGGATGATCACATCTCAAGGGAGTCAGTCGGGGATTGATGATGAGATGACCACGGCACCCGTGACTTGGACTTGGGAGGGAGACATCCTCATGATTCCAAAATCCGCAACACATATTTTAGATGAATTATGGGCTCTTCTACTTTGAAGACAATAATTATAATTAGAAGATTACGTGGCATGACAAAAAGAAAAAGTGATGCAACGCTAAGGATGGTAGATGGCACCGATTCATTTTTGCCATTTTAATTCGCAGGAAGACATGCATGAAATTAAGCAGCAAGGATCGTTGAACAATTCGTAACATGGATGAGTAGGCAAATTTAGATGGACTCGCAGTGGAGGTCCATTAGACGTGTACATCCCGGAGATGGTGCCGCAAGTGGGTGACAAACAGGCATGACATCTCAATTCAATTTAACCGGAATTATTAGTGTCGATGCACGTAACCATAGTTTTCTTTTCACGAACTATTATTAGTATTCTTTTTTGCCTTCTTACGTGGCCATCCCCACCAATCCGACGTGTGAAGTCTGCGTCCCATCACATGGTCTTCATGGATTAAACCAGCGAGCACATTCTAATAGAAAGTTTGTAGGATGAGATTTATGCTTTTGAAATTTAAACATTAACAAAAAGCATGATAGTATTTATGTTTTTTTTTTGAAGTCTTTACGAAATTAGTTAACAAATTGACATCTTTCAATATATCGGATCAGATTTTACATCACCACTATATCAATATTTAAGGTAAAAGGATCCAATACATAGTTACTAAACCAAAGTTTAAGATGCAAGATGTATGGGATGAGACATTTATGATATTCTTATACAATCAAGGAGTTTTGCATACATCATTTAAATTTCTTCAAATAATAAGAGACATCCAGAAAAGTCAAAATAATAGTTTTGAATTTATGAATTAAAAATTTATGCATAAAAAATAAAATAATCTAAAATAAACATTAATATTTTTAGCTATGTGGTAATGATATAATAAATTCATGTTCTAATTATCAATCATCTTAAGGTAGCTAATAGAGGTTCATTACAATGATAAATAAATAAATAAATACATATTTGCATGTGAAAATATTTTTGTTTAAAAAAGATATTTTATATGTGATACTTAATTTGAAGCTTAGCTCTCTAGATGACTAATAATGTGTGTTTGGTAGAAAAGTAAGGGACAGGCAAACCAACCGGACTGACTCTTTCCCTCTCATGTTTCCTTCATCGGAAAGCTTGACTAACTTGGAGTTATGATGAGTTCTCTACGTCCAAATCAGTGTAATCAATTCCTTAGAAAAAGGAAGGAACTCAATCTTCAATCTTGTCTCCCACAAAAACAAATCTTCGAGCGCTGCCCGCCCTGTCTCACTCATTCTTCATGAAACGCAAACTAATTAATGAAAAGAATAAAGTGGGATCTTACTCGAAAGAATGCATGATAAGCATCATCTTGACTTTGTGAAGCACAAGGAGTACATGTTGCGTGCATCATCCTGTATACTTGCTTGCCCTAAGGCTCTAATATCATACTTTACTGCTTTCATGAAGTGCAAGTGGACATTGATAGACGCATGGGCGTTGTACAGGGAGAATACAACAAAGTGTGCAATGGAGGAGACGCAGTCACTATTTTCGAGGTCTAAGAAGAATTAGTGTATAAAGACTCCTATATGTTTTGGTTTCATGATAAATTACTATGGAATCAATTTTATCATTTTGAAAAGCAACAAGAATCTTTATATATATATATATATATAATATAACATAATGTAATATAATATAATATAATATAAAATCTTATTGATATTATAACAGTTTGACAAGTCAATCAGTTTGAAGAATTCCAAGATTCTAATTTTGCATCAACAGCGACAGATTGGTTTTATATCACTCGAGCTTCTTTTGACCTCCTTGAGCCGATCGAGGATCTCCAGTCGTTGAGATGCTTTTTGCATGACGCCACAGTGGCCTTTTCTGTGAAGGAAATGGAAGCATACACACATTCTAACGTCTTAAACAAATCATAAAATATCTCACAACTTCATAAGCTGGGAACATTAATTACTCACGGATGGACAAGTAATTATCAAGTGGATGTAATTCTTATTTGGGAACTAACCGAAAAGGATAATGACTATCCAAAAAAATAAAAATACTAGTACATGATGATACGACATGAAAATATAGATCCAAAAGAATATGGATTCATAAGTTACAACAGACGGTCCAACGAAAGGTTAGGGACGGTATAACATTATAATCTTATGGATTTTGTTATAAGAATGCAAGACTATAACTTGGATAGATAATATACCTCCATAAAATATTTAATATTTTTAACCTCATAAACAATTCGATCACATGACATTTATAACTTGTTCGACTATTTTAATAGTTCATATCGATAAGAAATTTTACAGAAATATTATACCATCAAAACCTGAACAAACTACATAATCATCTTACAATCCAATAAGTCATTCATCATCATATACTCACAAAAAATATTGTATTATATCACAGTCAGCATTAGTATATTTACATAATTATAAAATTATTATCTGAGATCCAAAATAATTATATTTCACATTAATATTATACAAGTCCAAAATATTGGAGGATTCTAAATAATAACATTTTCCCTCAAACATGTCTACATAATAAAATATTTTATTATTCTAAATAATAAAATATTGGACTATTCCTCTAGATCTAATTTTTTTTTTAAATAAATATATGACCAAATAATAGCTCAGTAAGCACCATAATTCGTACACCAAAAGAAATTTATTATAAATGCATATAAATAGAATAAGTACTTTTTACATTTAATTTTTATTTTAAGAGAAAAGCATATAAAAGAATCTAATCATTGTTAATATTTATATCAAATACAATACAAAAAATTTACATTCGTTTCAGATTAAACAAAGTCATAATTATAGCTAAATGATGATGACCATCTATCCATAATTTAAATAAATATAGCTAAAGATGCTTATCTAAATTCATAATAAATATCACTATATGTAAGAGTACATGTCAAAATTCACATTCATAATAATGCTAATGGGTACGATGATGATAGGACTTAGAATCATGTTTCACTCCATGGTATAGGCAACACATATCTTCATGCCCGAAAAACCCTTGTTTTTGAATATGTTTCAATATATAATTTCTATTGGTAAAATCCAAATCGTAGTCATATTAGTCATGAAATATCATGCATCAAATACATTTAAAAAATAAATATTTGAACAAATTCTCTTTTATCTTTTTATTTCAAATCTAACAATTCATATAATATTTAAAACTAACAAGAATCAATCCTTTTGAATAATTAAAATATCGAACCAATACTTTCAAAGTTAATACATATTTCATTTAATAGGTGCAAACCATCATACATTTGCATAAGTCTCAAACATATACATTAATTAAAGATGCATATACATTATTTTTAAAACAAGTTAAATAGATTTATTGGATACATAGATCCTTAACTCACTTAATAATCAAAACACTCATTCTCCTAATTATACACAAAATTTTCTTCATTAATAATCCATAAAATAAAACAAACATCATATGTAAATTATTTTAACGATTCTAATTAGTCTAAGAATTTTTATCAATTTCTTATACACTATAAGCACATTTATAACTTGCTAAACATGCTTTATCTCTTTTTTTTTTTCATCAAAGACCTTATCTTGTTAGGATCAAGAAGTCGGTACTAAGAGAGGGTGAATTAGTGCAGCGATAAAATAACGTCGGTTTAAAAACTTCGTTACAAGAAAATCGGTTTCGTAAAGATGTTAACTTGAAAGCGTGTTTGTAAAAGAGTAATGGATGTAAAGAGCAAGTAAGGAGGTTTGCAGTTAAAGTAAATTGCACAAATAAAATGCAAACCAGATTTTAGAGTGGTTCGGTCGTTGTGACCTACATTCACTTCGTCGATTCCTCTTCCGTTGAGACCATCGGCATCCACTATTGGTCTTCCTTCAATAGGCGAAGACTAACTATCTTTTATACCCCTCTTCTCCTTTTCCTGGGTTTAGGAGACAACCATTAGAAGCACTTACTCCTCTCTTACAGAATTCTAAACTTAGAGTGGAGGAGGGAATTTCTAAAGAGATTGCAGCAACGTTTCTTCACTTTTAAACTCTCTGTGCTTGTGTCTTTTAACCAGGGATGAGAGGGGTATTTATAGGCTTCAAGTTGATTCAAGCTTGGAACCTAAAACTTTCTCATCCTGGGTTCCCCGGGCATGGGTGGTACCACTGCCCAGTATTAGTTTGACACTAACACTGCCCAGTGTTAGTCTGACACTAACACTGCCTTGGGCAGTACCACCACCCAAGTCTGGTGGTACCACCACTTGGGGGGCAATGCTGGGCAGTACCACTGCCCAGACTGGTGGTACCACCGCCTGGCACCCTGCCAAGGGCGGTACAACCACCCAGACTAGCGGTACCATCGCCTGACACAGTTTCGAAGACTATGCCACGACGGTGAGACTTCTTGGGACATTGTTTGGGCCTCTTATTAGGCCCAACACAATCCTTACATGGGCCTAGCTAGCCCCTAATTAGGTTGGCCCAAATCCAAACCCAATTACGTGCTAACTACGAAATCTAAGACATAATCTGAGCTAAACAAGCCTATAAGTCTATTCTTCCGGCGAGCTTCCAGCGATCTTCCGACGAACCTCCGACGATCTCTCGGCAATGTTTCGGCGGACTCCCAGCAAGCTCCTGGACTTCATGACGATCTTCTTGGCAAGTTCTGATGAGCTTCTCTAGCAAGCTCCAAAACTTCTTGGTTGGTTCCGACAGAACTTTCAACGAACGTCCGGACTTCCGACGAACTCTCGAACACCCAACGAAGTTGCATCTTTGACTCCGGGACTTCATTTTGTTTCATGCCTTGCTATCGTAGTTAATCCTGCACATGTAAAACACACTTCGATCTAGACAATTAATACTAAGCATTAATCAAGTTGTCCGGTATGTCATTGGTCCCTCGACACTTCGTCCGATTCTTTGGCGCATCGTCCTCTCTTGCGGCCTATTATCCAATCGGCCAATTGACTCTACAACTCCGATATCCTTAGCGCAATATCCGCTCTTCTTGGCTCGATACCCAAATCCATGGCCCGAAGTTTTCTATCGATACGTCGATCGTTCCTCCAGCCCGACGTCTGATCTTCTGACATGTTTTCCTCCGGCACAACATGATTTTTCCTATTTTAATTGTCTCATCCTGCATCACTCAAAACGCAGATTAAAACATAAACACATATCGATTGGTTTCATCATCAAAGTTCGAGATTCAACATATCTTTTATAGTAAACTAATGCTAATTAAGAATTAATATCATTAAGAATCCTATTAAATTAGAAGGCTAAAATTAGCCATTTCATAATCCTATTTAATAATCTAATTAACAGGAAAGCTTAAAAATCTAAAACCATACATAAATTAATTTTCTGATCCGGATATAATGTCGAAAACGAAGCCTGCTAAATTCCTTCCCTCCTCTTTCTTCTCTTTCTCCTTCTTTCATCTGTTATGATAAAACCTCCACTTCAAGAAGATGTAGTAAGAATAGGAGCAATCACTAACCTTCTTTTCAACTTTTGGAAGCTTTGTTCAGAATCCTCAAATCATTCAAATTTGGTTTTCTTCTGAGTTCATTCAGTTAAAGGTGTGACAATTCTAGAAAATCTTTCTATAAATTTTCTATAATACCTAGTTGATCCCAAGAAACTATGGACTTTAAAGACATTAGTGTATCTGTTCCATTCAACCACTGCTCTTACCTTTTTCATGATATGCTACGATGCCTTCCTTTAAAATAACATAACCCAAGAATACCACTTTAACTAACTAGATTTCTTAGTTTGTTAATTTTGCATATAGCTTCCGATTTTTCAAAAGTTATAGAATGATCAAATGCTCTTCATATTCTTCTCTACCTCTTGAATGCACCAAAATATCATCAATAAAAATCATCATAAATTTATCTAAAGATAGTTTAAATATCTTATTCATTATATCTATAAATACTATTATTAGACCATAATGTATAACTAAAAATTCATAATGCCTATATCTAGTTCAAAAAGTAGATTCAAGAACATTTTCTATTTTAATTTTTAGTTCATTATAGTCAAACAGTATATCAATTTTTGAAAATATCTATGTCCTCGGTAATTAATCAAATAAATCATCAAATCTTAGCAAAGGATACCTATTTTGTATTATTATTTTATTCAACTTATGATAGCCGAAACAAAATTGTAGACTCTCATCCTTCTTCTTTACAAATAAAATAAAGGTACCCTAAGTAGAGATACTAGGTCTAATGAAACATTTATCAAGTAATTCGTGAAATTGTTCCCTTAATTCTTTCAATTCACTAGGAGTTATTCTATATGAAGTCTTAATTAATGGTCCTATGCTAGGTAGTAGATCAATAATGAATTTTATTCCTCTATCTGGAGTTAATCCTGGCGATTCTTTTGGAAAAACCTTTGGATATTTAGACATCACTATGACATCTACTAGATTTATATCAGCTTGATTGGTGTTCAACACTATAGTAAGATAACCATTATACTCTCAACTCAATAAATGTTTAACTTATATAGCTGAGATGATTTGGGGAGCCATGCTATCTTGAAAGCTAAATTCAAGTTTGCTTGGAATTGAAAGTTCACAATCTTTTTATTAGAATCTAAAGAGACATGATATTTAGCTAACCTCAATCATGTCCATTCTCAGAATAACATCAAAATTTTCATCTCTAACTCAATCAAGTCAGTTGGAAGTTCATTATCATCCACATCAACTATGCAAAACTTATAAATATGGGTGGCAACCACTTCTATATTAACTGGGTGTCAATATATAATTTAACATCTAAAGGCTCACACATCAAATTATATTTTTTAATAAAACTAGTAGAATATGAAAGAATGAATGACACTTGAGTCAAATAGTATAGAAGCGTATGTATAAAATATTAACAGAATACCTGACGCAATAGCATTTAAGATCTAACATCCTATTGTATCATAGCAAATATTTTCATAATGTTTTGGGTTTCTTATGTTTCAGACTATATGAAAGAATCTTATTTAATTAGATTCTTCTCCTTTGAAAACTTTTTTTTTGAGAAATATTTAATAATTTTATGACCCTGTTGACCACAAACAAAGCAAGCCCCACTTAGCCAATGATATTCTCTCCATGAAATTTCTTACAGTTTTGGCACTTAACTCCTTCTGTTTGATCAGTTAATTATTGAATGTTTCGTTTTTTCTTGCCTTTTCATGAAAGTTTTGACATGGATGAAAAGTTGAAGGGTTATATCTCTTCCTCTGCCTGCCTTCTTTCATGCTTTGACTTTCCATTTGATTCATCTTTTCAAACTCCTCAACTCCCATCTCAAGAGGTCAACCTTACTACTGTTGCATATGAGCTCAATTCAAATAGTAACACTTATTTTTTTAATCTGGCCCATAACCTAGATAAATTTTTTTTTGAGCTATTCTTATTACTGGCTATTAACTCAGGAGCAAATTTTGTTAGTTTTTCAAACTCACTATGATATTCAGCAACTAACATATCTTCCGCCTTGTTTTAATCTAAGAAATCTTTCCTCCGTTTATATTTAAATACTCATAGAGAAATACTTTTAAGTAAAAGATTTATCGCAAGTAACTATAACATCATCTCCATTCTCATCTTTCTCAAGAATTTTTCTTCTAATCTACTACCAATCATATGTGTATCCGTTTAACATAAACTTCCCAAACCTCACTTTCTATTCATTAGTACATACCATAGTTGGTAAAATCCTTTCTGTTTTGTGTGCATTTTCTTCTAACATAAAGGTCTCAAAACTCAATTTTTATTCATCAATATATATCGTAAAATCTTTTTTTATCTCTTTAAACCACTCATCAATTTCAAAAGGATTGAAACTGCCTTTAAAAACAGGAGGATTCAATCCTCAGTACTCTGTCAGTCTATTATTTGAATATATGGTAATCCAATACTCAAATGGAGTTGTTATTGCATCTCCTATTGATTTTTTATCATTCTGGCTAGAGTCTAAATTAACTATAATATCTCCATCTAATTTTGTCCCATGCTAGTCTCAGCTTTTTTAGTGTTTCTAGCAATATTGTGTTCATTAAAAGGCTAAGAACTACATATCGTAGGCTTTGAGTGGTATGTGGATTGGATCGTTAGAGGACATTTTTAATTCTTCTAGTGCCTTGAGACATTTTGCCCTACAATTGTAATGCTAATTAAATATAATTTAGATAACATATGATATCAAACTAATCATATGGAGGTATATGGATGCATATAAATAAATTATTAATTTCTTATCTATCCTATATATTTGACAATAACTCCTAATCTCATTAACTATAACCTATGCTTTTATACCACTAAATTGTAACACCAAGCTCAGTGGAAGACCACAGTCACTACAACTCCACAATCCTATATATTTTACTAGAAGAATGCAAGGCTAAAACCTATACAGATAATTAACCTTCATAAAATATTTATTGTTTTTCAACTCATAAATAATTCAATCATAGGACATTCATAATCTGTTTAATTATTTTAATAGTTCATATAAATAAAAAATATATATAAATTGCATGATCAAAACATGGTATAATCCTCATACAATATAATAAGATATTTACCATCATATAACCACCGTATAACTATCAAAAACTTCAGATCATATTGCTAGTCATACGTGCCTCACATGAGTGATGGCACATATGACTTGACATGCAAATTTGACACATGAGACCGATTCGTCATTAAACACAGATCCTAAATAATCCCGGTCATATGTTACTCAAGAGGGATATCAAAATAATTGGACAGACTGGTGTGTTGTATACTCGTACATATGATGCATGCAATTGGTCTCATAGCTGCTCATGTGGGGACACTAGGGATACAATACAGGTGCTCATTGGGGAATGAGTTTACTGATTGATCCGCTTACGGAATGCTGAATGGTTGATGATGCCTTATTGTCAAATAGCGATTCTGTAGTCCTAGTGGTGCATCTGAACCTTAGACTTGAGACACCAATGATGTCTTATATGAATGCTCCACTCTTTGATACCAGACTTATAGGTTTGAATGTCTCAAATCTAACACAGTCGGTCATCAGGAGTGGTAGTAAACCTTACGAGGGCTATTGAGTGTCGATAGAGGATCATCCACTCTAAGTGTCATAAGAGGAATGTCTCATGTATTCTTGCTTAGACAAATCCCTGGCCAAGGTCATTCAGATTGAGAGAGAAATAGTTCTTTTGGAGAATCCGATTAGAGCGAGACTCGAGCATAAACCATATGGGTCTAACAGCATCAGAGTCAAGTTGTTCATGCGAAAATAGGTTTTGAACTACATGTGTTGTGTTTTAGAGAAGCTTTTAACGTTAAAATTGTTGAGGCAAAAGCGAGAAAGGGCAGCAACTATTGCTGCCCTTGCTACCATATGTATGTAGTAGGCTTGCTGCCAACGGTCGATAGCTTGCGGGTGCCGGTAACCCGTTGGCGCATCTTGGCAGCCCGCGTGCAGAGGCGCTACGGGGCAGCGACACCTGTGGCCGCTGCGCCCATGTGCAACGGCACCGCGGGGCAACGGCGCCTGCTATCGTTGCACCCATGAGGTGAGGCGCCGCAGGGAAACGACGCTTGTTGGCACTGTGCCCACGGATAGAACTGCTCGTCGGGGTAGCACCGCTTGCAGGCGGTGCCCCGTGAGCAAAACGGCCCGCGGAGGCGACGACGCCCCCCCGCCGCACAAGGCCGTCGCCGGCAAGTTGGCGACGACTGTAGTAAGGGAGAGGGAGAAAGGGGCTTAGGGTTTTCTGGACAAAAGATAGTTTTGCCCCTCGAAATTTTAGAAATTCCAGATTCTGTCTTTTACCTAAATTACAAAAATACCCCTCATAATTTAAAAAATTCCTTTCATGTCCCTGATTTCGAAAAATATTAATTAATTAAAAAGTTTAATTGATTATTATTATTATTTATTAATATCTAGTAGTCCTAAATGATGATGATTTGTACATGTGATGTATGATAAATGGACGGATGATCATCGACCGTGTGATGTGTGTACTTGTGATTATTATTATTGGGGCCTACGAACCTCCATTTTATTTCTCATTTATTGTCGAGCCTGTGTGCCTATGATTAAGTTGTAATCACACAAGGAGGTACAGCGGGAGCGTGGAAGCGATAGCGGGACCCACGAGACGGACGATCGCGATGCATGGAGATGCGTCAAGATGCCGACAGAACCAACGAAGACAAGATGAACGATCACAGGGCATGGAGATGCATCGGTTCACACATAGATCTTGATATGAGTGATTATGCCCACTGGCTCGGGCCTAATCACATTAGACTGTGGTCCATGATCATCTGGTATAATTGCTCATGTGATGTGTGATTGTTTATACACCAACTAGATATGTTTATATATATTTATATACGATGTAGATATATATTAAATATGTATGTGTATGAGATGTCATATTATGAGACCAAGTCAAAGAAACCCCCTCTCTCGACAATATTAAGTCAGTAAACGTGAGGCAATTAGATTGACCCATGTGGCCTTCCATCGTTATAGGTAGAGACCGATTCTCGATGTAGGTTGAGTTGGTCGAGTCCCTCGAGGCTCACCTATATTACGATTCACTATCTTGCCTATGACATAGAGATGTCACCGATGACCTGAGGATATAGTATACTTGGTTGAGTCCCTCGAGGGTATATCATCGAATCTGACTCATCTTGTAATGATGGTGTTGACTTAACCGAACATCATGGTTTGTCTAGTCCCTTAAGACCATAGTGATTCGGAGGCCAAATAGGACGAGAATCACAAGGAGATGTGATCAGCAAAAGTAGCTTACCTTTCGGGCTTAGTGTGATTGGTCGAGTCCCTCGAGGTAATACTAAGACGCTGATTAGATCCCGATCCCCACTAAAAGTCTGTCAGAGACTTCCGTTTCACGTGTTGAGGGTGTCGCGTGACTTGCTAGTAAAATAGCGAGAGCATATTAAGATAGAAGTCAATATCTTGATTGTATATTTTTATAAAATCTATATATTATTTATTTATGTTACATCTTTATTTTTAGAAAATATCGCTTTTAAATCCCTTATGTGGCATACTGATGTCAACCGCCTCACTGGTACAAATTATATGGATTGGCTCTACAACTTGAGAATTATTCTCACGGTGGAAAAAATCGCGTACATCCTTGATACAATGATGCCTACGCCCGAGAAAGGGGCAAACGAGGATGAGATCGCTCACTACGTGAAGTACATTGATGACTCCACTCTTGCTTAGTATTACATGTTGGGCTCCATGACTCCTGAGTTACAGAAACATCATGAAAAGATGGATGACAGATCTATTCTCCTACAAGTTTGCAAACTCTTTGAGGAACAGGGAAGGACTCAATGATATGAGATATCCAAGAGCCTCTTTCGCGCTAAGATGACTGAGGGGACACCGGTTCAGAACCATGTCCTAAAGATGATTGAGTGGATAGAGAAACTCATAGGTCTGGAAATTGTCCTAGAGGATAACTTCTGTGTGGATTTTGAGCTTCAGTCCCTACCAGATTCATTTTCATAGTTCATAATGAATTTTAATATGAACAAGCTTGAGGTGACGCTCCCAGAGCTCCTCAATATATTGAGGGAGACAGAGAGCACTGTCAAGAAAGAGAAGCCAGTTCTCCATACTAGTGAGACTAGAAAGAAAAAATAAGGTAGAAAAGTCCCTTAAGAAGGGCAAGGGCAAGGGCAAACCAGGTAAAACAAAGGTTATTAAGAAAGACCCGACAAAGGACAAATGCCAGTGCTTCCACTATGGAAAAGATAAGCACCAGAAGAGGAACTACAAAGAGTACCTTGCAAAGAGGGCGAAACATAAGCTTGGAGAAGCTCTAGGTACATTCATGATCAGTCTCCATTTGTCATACTCTTATGATAACACATGGGTATTGGATACCGGTAGTGCTTATCATATTTACAATTCGTTACAGGTTTTGACAAGGCCTAGGAAATTGGCGAGAGGCGAGATTGACTTTAAGATGGACAATGGAGCAAAAGTTTCTATAGCAACTATTGGCGAGATCGCCCTACATATGCTTGGTGGAGCTATTATTGCATTGGATACATGTTATTTTGTTCCTTCTATTATTAAAAAATATTATTTCCATTTCATGTTTGATAGTTAGTGGATATAAATTAGTTTTTGAGAACAATGATTATTCAATATTATTAGATGATTAGATCATCACGAGAGGAATATTGCGTAATGGTTTGTTTATGCTAGACACTACTCCACATATCATGAATGTAAATTTATCTAAGAGGAAACAAGATGAGGTGAACAGTGCATACCTGTGGCATTGTAGGCTAGGTCACACCCATGAGAGAATGATTCAAAAGTTACTAAAGGATGGATATCTATATCCATTCGACTAAGAGTCATATGAAACCTGTGAGCCTTGCCTTCGTGGAAAACTAACTCTCCATTTAGTGGAACTGGAGAAAGAGCAATTGAACTACTAGAACTCATACATAGTGATGTATGTGGACCCATGTCAACTCATGCCATTAATGGTTACTCCTATTTCATTACCTTTACTGATGATTTCTCAAGGTATGAACATGTGTACTTAATGAAGTACAAGTTCGAGGCCTTTGAGAAATTAAGAGAGTATAAGAATGAAGTGGAGAACCAGACTGGAAAGAGTATCAAGTCTCTTCGATCAGATCGAGGAGGTGAGTACTTAAGTATAGAGTTTATCTAGTTCCTCAAGGACCATAAAATTCTATCACAATGGATACCTCCTTATACACATCAGCTCAATGGTGTATCTGAAAAGAAGAATCGTACGCTGTTAGACATGATACGGTTCATGATGAATTTCGCTGACCTACCCATCTTATTCTTGGGATATGCCCTAGAGACTACAGCTTACCTTCTGAACATAGTTCCAACTAAGTCAGTAGTATCTACACCATATGAGATATGGAAAGGGAAGAAGCCTGATCTTAAGGTTGTTAAGATTTGGGGCTGCCCTACCTACCTTAAAAGACACAACCCTGATAAGTTGGAATCAAGGATGGAGCGGTGCAAGTTTGTAGAATATTCCAAAAAAACTTATAGGTATTATTTCTATCATCTCGAGGACCAAAAGGTCTTTATAGCTAAGAGAGCAGTGTTCCTTAAGAAGGAACACATTCTTGGCGGAGATAGTGGGAGCATGATAGAGTTGAGCGAGGTTAGAGAACCTAGCTCAAGCACCACTCTACATCCCAAGTCTGTTCAGGTACCTAACACATAAGTTCCAACTTTACATAGATCTGGTAGAGTATCCCATCGTCCTGAGAGATATGTGGGACTTATTGGAGGAGAGGATATTGAGGATATTGATCCTCAGGCCTACGAGGAGGCTATAATGAGTATAGACTCCAGGAAGTGTCAAGAAGCTATGAATTCTGAGATGGATTTCATATACTCCAATAAGGTTTAGAACCTAGTTGATGCACCCGAGGGTATTGTACCCATCGGCTGCAAGTGGATTTTTAAGAAAAAGATCGGAGTAGATGGAAAGGTAGAGACCTATAAAGCAATGCTAATGGCTAAGGGGTATCATCAAAGGCAAGGTGTTGACTATTACGAAACCTTCTCACTCGTAGCCATGCTAAATGGCTAGCTTGATGAGGAGGTGTATATGATACAACCCGAGAGATTCATGTCTAAGGACTACCTAGATAAGGTGACTACCTAGATAAGGTGTGCAGGTTGCTTAAATCCATTTATGGACTAAAGCAAGCTTCTCAAAGTTGAAACATAAGATTTGATGAGGCAATCAAATCTTATGAGTTCTTTAAGAATTAAGATAAGCCTTGTGTGTATAAGAAGATAAGTGGGAGCACTATCACCTTCTTGGTGTTATATATGAATGACATCCTGATCATTGTGAATGATGTATGAATGCTATCCATAGTAAAGGCTTGGTTATATAGACACTTCTCCATAAAGGATTTAGGAGAAGCATCTTATATCTTAGATATTCAGATCTATAAAGATATATCCAAGAGGATGCTTGGCTTATCCCAATCCAAGTACATAGACATCATTGTCAAAAGGTTTGATATTAAAAATTTCAAGAGTGGTCTCATACCGATGAGATATGGGATATCATTGCTTTCTAGGAGTATGTCCCATATACTCCTCAAGAAAGGGCAAACATGGATAGAATACCTTATGCCTAAGTAATAGGGTTTATAATGTATACCATGCTATGTACCAGGCCTGATATAGTACATGCTTTGAGTATCACGAGCAAGTATCAGGTAGATCC
>NW_008992745.1:73493-89591 GCF_000313855.2 Musa acuminata subsp. malaccensis | reverse complement strand
CTCCAATCAGGAGGTAGCAACCTCCTGATCCCGGAATTCCGGGAATTGATAGTTTTGAGCTCCAAATTTGAACTGGGTTGGGGCCTATAAATACCCCACCCATTCAGCACTGAAATGGTATGAACTAACACCGAAATCTTGATCCTTTTCTGTGATTCTTAGAGCTCAAAATTGTTGTAAAGGCCAAAAGTTCTTCTCCCTCTGTTCTTCCAAGTTATGAGTTGTAAAGAGAGGAGAGAAAATTCTGTAAGGGTTGTCTCATAAGCCCGTAAAAAGGAGTGAATCTGTAAAAGGGTGGTTGGCCTTCGCCTATTGAAGGAAGGCCTCTAGTTGACGTCGGTGACCTCGTCGGTGGAGGAAGCCAAAAGTGGAGTAGGTCAAGATTGACCGAACCACTCTAAATCTCGATTTACATTTACTTTGAGCATCTTATCTTTACTGCAAACCTCCTTAATAGCTTACTGCCTTCTGTGTTTTTACGAACGTGTTGCAAAGTTCAGTGCTTTCCGAATCGGGATTTAAAACGCAAATCAGTTTTATCATACGAATGTCGTATTTCAATTTGCGCTTACGTTCTGATTTCCATTATAACTGCAAACTACCTTTATATCTTTGCTTTAACTGCATCTCGCCTTATCTCAAGTTAAAGTGGTTTACGAATCAGCTTTTATACCAAAATCGCTTTTATCGTACGAACGTCGTATTTCAGTTTGCGCTTATATTCTGATTTCCATCATAACTGCAAACTGCGTTCATATCTTTGCTGCATCTCTCCTAGTCAAAAGTTGAAGTGATTTACGAATCGGCTTTCTTACCAAAATCACTTCTATCGAACGAAAGCAGTTTTCGGTTTTAATCGCATAAGGTTTTCCGCTGCACTAATTCCCCCCCCCCCCCCTCTTAGTGCTCTTGATCCTAATAGGTATCACCACCCAGTCTAACGATACCACTACCTGACACAATCTTGGAGACTATGCCATGATAGTGCCACCTATTGGGTCACTATTTGGTCGTTTTCACTTAGGCCAACATAGCCCAAACTTGGGACCAGTTAGCCCCTAATTGAGTTAGTCTAATTACATTCTAAACTGACTCAATTTGACTCTAAACTAACTCAATCTATACATAATCGATTACAAGCGATTCCTTTGTTGTTTGGCATGTCATTGGTTCTTCTAGCGCTTCGTCCGATCCTTCGGCGCATCGTCCTTTCCTTCGGCGTATTGCTCAATCAGCATGTTATTTTCTCGCAGCATCTGATCTCCTTGGCATAATGTCCGATCATCTTGGCCCGATGCCCAAATTCATGGATCGAAGCCTTCTGCCAACACGTCGATAGATCCTCTGGCTCGACGTCCAATCATCTGACATGTTTACTCCGACCCAATGTCTGATTCCTCCTGCTTTAATCGATTTGCATCTTCTGATCGAATCTAGTCCTACGTCACTCAAACACACATTAGATAAATACTATCAATTGGTTTCATCATGAAAATCTGAGATTCAATAATCTCCCCCTTTTTTATGATGAAAACCAATTGATGACGGAGTTTAAACAAACTCCCAGAGTTTAAACAAACTCCCCCTATCAATATGCCATATTGATAGAAACTTCAAAATTATAGTATTTCAACATTGCAGGCAACATGAGTATTGAAATAACCAATTTATCACATTATTGCATGCATCATAAAATTATGCATAATCAAAATATCCAAGTACATCATCCCATGCATGATCATCATCATACCTTCTCCCCCTTTGTCATAAAAAAAAAGGGGAAGTGCATTGATCAAGTTTTAGATATATGAAAGCTTAGCAATTTAGCAAATTTTCATGATTTCAGAACATGCAAGCTAGTGAATTCTTTCTTCTCTTTTGAGAAGTGCAAGCTAGCAATTTTTTATTCCTTTGCAATGTTCAAGCTAGCAATTCTAATAAGCTTTACATCATGCAAGCTAGCAAATTTTTACATCATTTTAGAAAATGTAAGCTAGCAATATTTGAGATGTTCAAGAAGGCAACTTTTGCTTCTTGGAATATGCAAGTTAGCAATCTTTGCTTCTATTTTAAGATGAGCAAGCTAGTATGTTTTTTCATCTTCTTGAATTGTGCAAGCTAACAAATCTTTCTCTTTTGAGATATGCACACTAGCAATTCTTTCTCCCCCTTTGTCATTGGCAAAAAGGAAGGGAATAACAATACAATGGTGCAATTCATTTCCCTTTACATCAATTTTTAAATTATGACAAAGATAAAGTGCCATTCTTATTTCAATATGCCATAATTGAGATAAACTTTAAATTCAAATTGAATTCAAGTCAAAGTAATTTTAATCATGATTTACATCACATGAAATGCATCATATACATCATCATAATACAATCATAAGTATTGCATGCATCATTTCATCTCGTCCTCATCGGTTTCGTCGACATCTCGATGCATCTCCATGCATCACGATCATCTGTCTCGTGTGTCCCACTATCACATCCACGCTCCCGCTGCGCCTTTGTTAGGATCAAGAGCACTAAGAGGAGGGGGGGTGAATTAGTACAGCGGAAAACTTTCGTCGGTTCAAAAATGACTTTCATATGAAGAAATCTGTTTTCGATGAAAACCGTTTTGGAAAGAACTTTAACTTAAGATCGAAACGGAAGTATAATTGATGTAAAGTAATGGAGGCAATTTGTAGTTAATATAAAGAGCAGAATGTAAATGCAAACCAAGATTTAGAGTGGTTCGATCAATCTTGACCTATATCCACTTTTGGCTTCCTCCTTCGACGAGGTCACCGACGTCCACTAGAGGCCTTCCTTCAATAGGCGAAGGCCAACCACCCTTTTACAGCTTTACTCCTTTTGACGGGCTTAGGAGACAACCCTTACAGATTTTCACTCCTCTCTTGAATGATCAAAAGTTAGAAGAAAAGAGGGATTAGAACTTTTGGCCTTTTATAATATTTTTAAGCTCTCAAATTCTCAGAATAAGATCAAGATTTCAGTGCCCTTTCATGCAAGAAAGGGTGGGGTTTATATAGGCCCAAACTGGTTCGAATTTGGAGCTCAAAAATGTCATCTCCTAGATTTTCGAGGTCCTGGTGGTACTATCGCCATAACCGGGCAGTACTACCGCCTGGCATTGCTCGAAGACCGAGCTCAGGCGGTACCACCGCTTGACAAGAGCGGTACCACCACCTGACTTCACTCAGAAACTGAGCTCAGGCAGTACCACCACCTAACAGGGGTGGTACCACCGCCCAGCATTCCTGGGAGACTGAGCTCCTAGGGTGTGCTACCGCTGACCCAAGCGTTGCCACCGCCGACTAAGAATTCTGGGTCTAAATGGGTTGATCCATTCAGCCCAATTTGGGTTTGTTAAGGGCCCAATTGCCCCCAAATTAAGTTAATGGGAACACTTCCCATTCCTAACTTAATCTACATGCTAACTACGATATTTAAGACATTAATACTGCAACTTGCTTCGGTGCATCAATTGCTTCTTCCTATGAGCTTTCGGCGAACTTCCGACGAACATCCGACGAACCCTCGGCGATGCTCTGGCGGACTTCCAGCAAACTCCTAGATTTGCAACGATCCACTTGGCGAGTTCCGACGAGCTTCCTTGGTAAACTCCTGGACTTCTCGGATTTGTTCCCGCATAACCTCTGATGACCATCCGGACTTCCGTCGAACTCTCGAACCCTCAACGTGATCATGGTCTTGACTCTGGCGCAACTCCTGCTGCATATCTTACTTCCATCGTAGTTAATCCTACATACTTATCTCAACATATGGATTAGATAACAAATGACAGTTGACTTCATCATCAAAATATGAGATTCAACAATCTTCCCTTTTGAATTCAAGAGACATATTGATAAGTTAAGATCATTTAACCTTATCAATACTCCCATCATGATTCCTATCATGATGTATCTCTCTGAAAATGATGTCAAGGCTTGACATCCATTTTCAGGTTTTACATTTCAAATGTGAAAGATAGCAATCGTAGCAACTCATCATATGGTAAGATATTAACATGTAAAATTATGATGTAAGTTCTTGGTATCTTAACATAATGCAAATATTTCAAGTGTTTAGCAATCATAGCATTTCATCACATGACAAGATACCAATTTGTAGAATTGCGATGTAAGCTCTAGATATCTTAACATAGTGCAACTATGGCATAGTGCAAATATGGCAATTATAGAAATTCTATTACCAATTTATCATATATTTCGATGCAAGCTTTTGACATCTTAACATATTTCAAATATGGCACTCATAGCAATTCTATCATCAATTTAATTTCTCCTTCTCCCCTTTTGTCATCAACAAAGAGGAGAAATATTTAAGCAAACTTTAAGCATAAGTGCGGTAATGATTCATGTCATATTTCAAGAGTGATAGGATACCAATTATACAAACATCTCTAGGAAAACATGACATGGAGATAGCTTTCATTACTTCTTCCTTTTTATTTGTCATTATCTTTTTGTATGAAGGAGGAAAGCCATTTGTGAGCTTACTTGAATGAAGTTAAAATCGATAAGAGATTAAATCACACTTCATTTTTGCAAGGATCAAGATATGTATGTGAATCAAATCCTTGCAAGTGTTAAAAAAGATCTTCCTTTTTCAAGAAGGAATTCATAAGAAGGAATCATTTAATCAAATCCATTTCTCGACAAAAATATTTTTCATATGATAAGTCTATGAGAGATACATTTGTTAATTGATTCCATATGTCAAAAATCAGTGATATGAAACAAACTCGATATGACATATGCTTATGAAAGCTACATTAAGTCTGGAAGAGAAATACTAAATCATGTTAGGATCAAGAAAATTCGAAAATAAAATTTAACACTTTCATACATTCGGACATGGTTTTGCTATAGATTTTCAAACACAATCATGAAGATAAAACATGCTCATGATCATGAAAACTTTTGTATCCGAAACACATAATTTCCAACATGTTATTAAGGCATAATAGTGTAAAATTCTCCTCATTAAGTGATTGATCAAGAAAGTCAAAAAAATGAGTTCATGCATTCGGACATATCAACATTTCTAATTCTCTTTTAATGAAATCAAATTGTTCTTCACTTAGAGGCTTTGTAAAAATATCATCTAGTTGTTGTTTAGTATCAATGAACTCTATAATTACATCATGATTAGTGATGTGATCTCCTATAAAGTGATGTCTTATATCAATATGTTTTGTTCTTGAGTATTAAATGAGATTCTTTGTTAAACATATTGCACTTGTGTTATCACATTTAATGTAAATACTTTTAAGATGAACTTTATAATCTTCTAAGGTGTTTTTCATCCATACAACTTGTGCACAGCATGCACTAGCTGCAATATACTCAACTTCGATTGTTGATAGTGCAAACGAGTTTTGTTTCTTAGATGACCAGGAGACAAGGGCATCTCCCAAAAATTGACATGTTCCTGATGTTTTTTTTCTATCTAGTCTACACCTAGCAAAATTCACATCAACATAAGTAATTAACTCAAAATTCTTATTTTTTGGATACCATAATCCTAGATTTGTGGGACCTTTAAGATATTTAAGTATTCTTTTAACTGCTTTAAGATGAGATATCTTAGGGTTCGATTGAAACCTAGCTCAAAGTCCTATACTGAACAGAATATCTGGTCTAGTTGTAGTGAGGTAAAGTAAACTTCCTATCATACCCCTATAAGTTTTTTGATCGAAGCTTTCTCCACTTTCATCAACTTCTCACTTAGTGGAGGTGCTCATAGGAGTGTTGATAGCTTTTGAGCTATCCATATTAAATCTTTTTAGCAAATCTAAAACATATTTAGTTTGACTAATAAAGATGTCATTTCTTAGTTGCTTAATTTGTAAGCTTAAGAAGAAGGTTAATTCTCCCATCAAATTCATTTCAAATTCGAGATTCATAGTTTTAGCAAAAGATTCACAAAGAGATTCATTCGTAGAACCGAAGATAATATCATCAACATAAATCTGAATATTGAGAAAATTATTTTCAAAATTCTTGATAAACAATGTAGTATCGACCTTGCCTTTTGTGAAATAATTTTCAATAAGAAAAGAACTAAGTCTCTCATACCAAACCCTTGGGGCTTGTTTTAAACGATATAGAGCTTTATGTTAGGATCGGAGCGGCACTAAGAGGGGGGGTGAATTTGTGCAGCTGATTAAAACTTATAAATTTGAAAATGATTTTGTAAATGCGTAAAGATTTCAATTCGTCAATGACTCGGAGAAAGTAGCTCGAGTAAAGTGAGAAGATGAAAACCAAAAGCTTGCGGCTATGTAAATAATGGTTTCAAAAAAGTAAATACTCACACATTCAAGGAACACACCAATTTAAAGTGGTTCGATCAAAATGACCTACATCCACTTGCGAAGCCTTCTTCAATGAGGCTCCCAACTTCTACTAGCAAATCACTTTGAAGGGAAGGACAAATACTACTCTTACAACATTTTACAAGTGGTTCACACTCTTACAAATTTTCAAAGAGAAAGAGGGAGGTGAACACTCAAGCTATTGAAAACAAAACTTGCTAAAGACTTTGCTAAGGCTTTTATCTCAATCTTTTGCTTCTCAAAAGTTATCTTCTCTATTGAGAATTGAGGGGTATTTATAGGCCCGAAGAGGATTCAAATTTGGGCTCCAAATTTGAATTACTTTTGGGTTTCTGGTGCTGGCGGTGCCACCGCCTGTCAGTGTCTAACACTGACAATGTATTGGCGGTGTGTTAGAACCCTTGCAGATTCTAAACTTGGGGTTGATCTCTTTAGGGGATCGACCTCCTTGGAACTCTATAGGGGTTCCTCCCTCCAAGTTGTTGCTCAAAGGTTGCAGAAAAGATTCATCTATTGCTAATGAAAAGAGGAGGAATACATGGTTATTTATAGGGCTTCTAAACCCTAACTCTTAATATGACTCCTACTCAAGACTCCTACTTCTAACCAACTCCTAATAGGACTCCTACTCAAGACTCCTATTCCTTTACAACTCCTAATTCCTCTCTAAGAAAGAACCTCCTAACCCTAGCCAGCCTCTTCACCTCTTTAATAGGGGTCGGCTTAGGTAGGTTTTACATGAATATCCCTCTCAATTAGGACTCTCCTAGCTAGATTCCTAACAGACCCGCCCTCTTCAAATCAGCCTTGTCCTCGAGGCTGACGATTCATGAATTCTAGGAATTTGATTTTCAAGTTGTCATAGTTCTCCCAAGTAGCATCTTCTGTTGGTAGGTTCATCCATTGTATTAGCAATTCAATAGTGGGTCGTCGTCTAGTCACGATCCGTCGATCAATAATGGCACTTGGCTGGGTCTGGAGTTCTCCTTGGGTAGTTATGTTTGGTAGGTGGCTTTGGGCTATCTCCAAGCACCTATTTACAACTTCTGTCTGTCCATCGGTTTGTGCGTGATATACCATACTCCTTTTCAAATTAGTACCCTGCATATAGAATAAATTTGTCCAAAATCTGCTCGTGAAGATGCAAGTAGAATTTGTCACAAGCACAATGCGTCCCTTATAGTGTAATTCTTTTGAGTCCCAATTGTAATGAGCCACGGAGCTTGGTGCTTCCTCCAATTTTTTTATGATCTTATTGGTCTCCAAATCTTCTTGCCATTCCATCTTAATATCCTCAAGGAAGTCGCTGGTCGGAAGTGAAATGACCGAAAATTTACCTTGCTCGAGTAGTTGCGAAAGCGCATCTATAACAACATTCTCTTTCCTCTTTTTGCAAGTTATTTCATAATCAATTTCAAGAAGTTTTGTTACCCATATTGCTGCTCAGGGGATAATCTCTTTCGCTCCAAAAAGTACTTAAGGCTTTTATGGTCAGTTTTAATTTGAAATCGTCGACCAATCAAGTAGGGTCTCCAACTCATTGCTGCGTGCACAATGGTGAGCATCTCCTTATCATATGTTGATATATTTTGATGGGAGGGAGATAATGCCTTGCTAGTGTATACGTGTGGTCGACCATCTTGCATGAGAATGACTCCAATTCCGACTCTAGATCCATCGGCCTCAATAATGAAGGGTCGACTAAAATCTGGTAGTACTAGCACCGGCATCATCGTCAGGGCTGCCTTAAGTTTGTTGAAGGCAGTGGAGGCTCTGTCCGACCATTGGAAGACATCTTTTTTTCAGTAAGGAAGTAAGTGGTGCATTGATCTCTCCATAGTTTTTCACGAACTTACAGTAGTAGCCTGTTAAACCCAGAAAGCTATGTAGCAATTTTATGTTCCTCAGGGTCAGCCAGTTTTGCATTGCTCCAATTTTAAAGGGGTCTACTACCACACCTTCCTCTGATATGATATGCCCAAGATATTCCACCTACTTTTGAAGAAAGCAAAAAATTCATAGTGGTTTTTGTGTGTTCAAAAGGTGGTTTTCGGTATGTCTTCTTCGCATACTCGTATTTGATGATACCCGGATCGAAGGTCCAGCTTTGTAAAGATTTGTGCTCCCTTTCATCTAGCAATTCATCTACTACTGGAATAGGGTATTTATCCTTGATGGTTATGCCATTAAAGGCTCGATAATCAACACATAGTCGCCATGTTCTGTCCTTCTGTCATATGAGGAGCACCGGTGAAGAGTAGGGGCTGCAACATGGCCGAATAACTCTTGTTTCGAGCATCTCTTTTACAATCCTTTCTATTTCATCCTTTTGGAGATGTGGATACTGATATGGCTGAGCATTTGCTACAGATTTGCCTGGAAGAATCGTTATACAATGATCATGCCGACGGGTAAGAGGTAGGTTGCGCGGTTCGTCAAATATATCTGAAAATTCAGCAAGCAAAGGAAGTAGATTTGGATCTTCAAATTATGTTGGCTCTCCCTTAGTTTGCTGCTCAAGTTGTACCAAAAAGCCGCTGCATGCTTTATGCAAAACCTTCTCCATTTGTTGTGTGCAAATCGTTGTTATGTCGTCCCCACGTTTCGCGTGCAATATCACCTATTTCTCCTTACTGTAAAATTTCATAATTAGTTTCATAAAATTCCAGGAAACATCATCTAAAGTCGTCAACCATTTAATTCTGAGCATGGCCTCATGATTGTTAAGAGGGAGAAGGAAGAAATCTGCAATTATCTCTTGGTCCTGCAGCAATAGTTTCTCCTGCGAGCGCCTATGATCACACTTCAAAATCCGTCCGTCGGTGACCTTAACATCAAACCTGCAGCGATTCGCGATAGGTAATGCCATCCAAACAGCAAGCTTACTATTTAGGAAGTTAGTAGTACTGCCCATGTCGATGAGAACAGTGATCGGTTGTTGTTTGAGAAGGCCTCCACCTTTCATCGTTTGCGGGTTTGAGTAGCCGGCTAGTGCGTGTACTGTAACATCAGTCAGTTGTGGCTCTTCTTCCACATCTTCTTTATATTCAAGGTTCTCTTCTGAATGTTCAATGACCTCTTCTTCTATTGGTTCAATCATAAGAAGTCTCCCTTTCATCGTTTGCGGGTTTGAGTAGCCAACTAGTTTGTGTACTGTAACATCGGTCGGTTGTGGCTCTTCTTCCGCATTTTCTTCATTATGTTCAAGGCGCTCTTTTGAATGTTCAATGACCTCTTCTTCTACTGGTTCAGTCAAAAGAAGTCTCTCTTTTCTACAGCAATGCTTGTAACTCTGCGGCTCGTCGCAATGCCAACATAACCCATTCGTATATTGCTCCCGAAGCTCTTCTCTTGTCAACCTCTTTAGTGCAGGGACTCGGTCGACAGTAAGGGGGGCTTCGGGCTTTAGTATTGCTGGTTGAGGAGTGACCCTAGTCCTCCGAGCTTCATGGTTCAATTGCTCCTCTTGATGTCGTACGAAAGAGACGGCTGCCATAAGTGTGTACGGTTGTCATGCTTTAACTTCTTTTCGGATCTCCGGCTTCAAGCCCTCAATGAAGGTCCTCAATAGCTGTTTTTGAGACCAATCATAAGTTTGATTAGATAACCTTTCAAACCTAGTTTGATACTCCTGAATGGTAGAGGTTTGTCGGATCTTTGCTAGTTGTCCGTCAATATTCTCGTAATCGGTTGGTCTGAAGCGGATCAGCAATCCTTCTTTGAATTGTTACCATGAAAGGGCTCCATAAGTTTGTTCAAACTAGTCAAACCACTGTATGACATCCCCTTCAAGATGTATAGCTACAATTTTTACCATAGATGCGTCCGCGGTTTTGTGGTACCGAAAATATCGCTCCGCACGTGAAATCCAACCAATCGGATCTCCTTCTTCCCATCTAGGGAAGTTTAATCTCATGTGTGGATAGTTGGGGTCGGTCATAGAGCCTCCCCTCCCTTAGAAGTCATCTCTTCGGGCTTGGTGCGATTGGGCAAAGCTCTCTCCTTGATATGATTTCTTCGGGTTTAGTGGTCGGCCCAATCTGAGTTCGGTAAAAAGCGTCCGAATCTTATCCTTCATTCATGCCTCCAAGGCTTTGAATTTAGCATTGATTGCCTCCTTAGATGCCATAGTATATGCCTCCAAATATGTAATGTTAAGATATCTCTTTTTTTGTCAGGTTAAAGGCATGTATAGGTTGAGAGAATGATGGTCGAAATGGTTGGTGGATCGGTGGATGTAGGCTACGATTTAGGCTTATTTTGTGGCTATTTTGGGTGCAGTTTAAGGGTGTGGTTTGGTGGAGTTTTAGGGCTATGGATGAAAGTTTTAGATCTGTGGTAGATGGTAGCAAAGGTTTGATAGAAATAAGTGGAAGTTGCAGCAAGTATGTGCTGTCTTGTAAGAGTAGAATTGTCGTCGAAGAAACAACGGTTTCTCGATGTAATTTTCACCAAAAACTTGAGAGAATTGAGGAGGGAATTGATAGAAAAATCACAGTTTATATGACAGCAATGATGTCTAATTTAATCAAGAAAATTTCGGTAGTATAACAGCAAGAAAATTGGTGCAAGTTGCGATTACAGAATTTTCATCAAAAAATTTCAATGGTTTATGATAAAAATTTGCATCAACACAAAATCGTTTTTAGAGATGAATTTCTCAATAGATCAATCTTAGATGGAAGCCAAGATGATCTATGAAATGTATAAGAAATTTCATTCAAAAAAGATTGCAAATAGATGGGTTAAGGCAACAATATGTGGCTGAAATTTTCTGCAGCACAGATTTTCAAGTGTAGCAGATTGGACATAAAAGATCAGTAGTTTATATTGAGAATTTTTCGATGAAACCAAAGGAAAATCCTCTGTTAGGAAGTGTCAAAGATGTCATAAAAATTTCGTAAAAATTTGGATAGAAAAAGTACAGTAGCAAGATCAAACAAATGGTGCTATGCGGCTGGAATTCTGCAATATATCTTTCATCATAGAGATGAAAACTTTGTGACGAAAAGTTTATGCAGCAATATAGGAACAATTTTTTTTTTTTTAGATTTTCAAATAAGGATAACTAAATTGCAGCAGCAGTAAGGTAGGAAACCAGAACCTGTTGCAATTTACGGGGAGATCAAAGGATGATCCGCGGTGGTGGAGATGATGGCAGAATTCGGCGACGATCTTTTAAGCAATTGTGGGAATTGCTTTGGATGGTTGTGGAGGGTTGATAGATGGCTGTGGAAGGGCAGCGAGATGCCAAGAACGCTGCTCTGATACCAGGTGTTAGAACCCTTGTAGATTCTAAACTTGGGGTTGATCTCTTTAGGGGATCGGCCTCCTTGGAACTCTATAAGGGTTCCTCCCTCCAAGTTGCTACTCAAAGGTTGCAGAAAAGATTCATCTATTGCTTATGAAAAGAGGAGGAATACATGGTTATTTATAGGGCTTCTAAACCGTAACTCCTAATAGGACTCATACTCAAGACTCCTACTTCTAACCAACTCCTAATATGACTCCTACTCAAGACTCCTATTCCTTTATAACTCCTAATTCTTCTCTAAGAAAGAACCTCCTAACCCTAGCCAGCCTCTTCACCTCTTTATAACTCCTAATTCCTTTACATGAATGTCCCTCTCAATTAGGACTCTCTAGCTAGAGTCCTAACACGGTGCCACCGCCGGACCCCTTGGGTGCTGGGCGGTACCACTACCCAATCCGATAGTGTATTGGCGGTGCCTCCGTCGGACCTCTCGGGTGCAGGGTGGTGCCACCGCCCAGTTTGGCGGTGCCACTGCTTGGACTTTTCAGATCACTAGTTGGGCTCCAAACTTGGCCCAAACCAATCCAAATTCGGGCCCAGTTGACCCCTAACCAGATTATAGGATTAACTCTTAATCCTAACCCTAATTATATGCAATCTATGAAATTAAGACATAGTCCTAAGTAGGTTTTTAACTGGCAACATCGAGTTTCCTTCTGGCGAGCTTTCCAGCGAACATCTGGTGGACTTCCGATACACCCTCGGATTTCTTCCGGTGGACTCCCTACAAGTTCTCGATCTTGTGGCGAGTTCAGCGAGTCTTTGGCAAGTAGCCGAACCTTCTCGATGATCTTCGCAAACCTCCGATGATCTCTCCGGCGGACTTCTAAAAACTTTGACAAGTCCCCGATTCTTTCTCGGTTGGTTCCGGCAGCACTTCCGACAAATCCTCGGGCTTTCGACGGACTCTCGAACACCCATCGAACTTGACTCCGGTGGACTTGCTTTATGTCTTCAAGCTATCATAGTTAATCCTGCATACTTAACTCAATAATATGGATTAGATCAATTAACCCATCAATTGATTTCTTTATCAAAATTCGAGATTCAATAATCTCCCCCTTTTTGATGATGATAATCAATTGATGACGGAGTTAAACATAACTCCCCCTATCTATATGCCATATAATGAGAAGATAAAAACACTTGAATTCAATCTCTTTGAATTCAAGCCTAAACTGATAAGTTATATCCGTTGAACTTATCGTTATTTTCTATAAGCATGAGCAAATAAAAAACTTCGTATTTCTCATAATTTCAAGCTTTGAAAATTATTTTCAAGCCGAATGATAAAAAACAATTATCATTTCAACATGAGATATAAACTTTCAACATAAATCTCATGATATAAATGTAAGGCATGATTTCATATGATCATGAGATGAAACGACAACTAATCTAAAAACTTTCATATTGCGATATTCTCAAAAAGTTTTACGATGCATATAAGACATTTTTGCGATGCATATAAGACATTTATATTACACAAGCTTTTGCAATTCATATAAGTCATGCTATCGATGCATATAAGACATTTGCATTACACAACATATTAGCTTTTGCAATTCATATAAGTCATGCTATCGATGCATATAAGACATTTGCATTACACAATATATTAGCTTTTATAATTCATATAAGTCATGCTATCACAAAATATTAGCTTTTGCAATTCATATAAGTTATACTATCACATTGGCACAAGTCATCAATCTTTTGCTCATTCTTCTCCCCCTTTGTCATCAACAAAAAGGAGATGAGACTTTAATCATACAATTTGTGATCATAAAATCATTAGAAAAGGAGTTCAGAATAAAGATCGATCATACAAAATTCATCTCATTAGAAAAATTCAGCATTCATACAAAAAGGAGATGGCAAAATGATAAAGCTTTAACTTTGCATTAAGATTAACCATACAAGGATCGCATGTCAAGGTAGCAGAATAAGAAGGCATATCGATTAATCCTTAGGAGAAAATCCATAGTTCTTATACATGACATCTATCTTTTGATTCATTTATCGTAGTTCCTTGTGAGGTAGAGAGTTTGATCTAACAAGAATCTCTCTCTTAGGCTTCTAGAGGTTCGAATGAGGGTGAGAGAGGTCTAGAGGGTTCTAGGGAGGGTTCTCACGGGTTGGGGGTGGTTCCATTGCCGACCCTAACTCATGTACTTATGAGGATTCTCGGGCGGTGCCACCACCAATCTGAGTGGTGCCATCGCCTGGGGATCGAGTGCCCAGGCGGTGCTACTCCCGCTTCTGGCTGTGCCACCGTTGGCATGCCAAAAAATTTTTTCTTTCCCTCCCCTTTTTTTTGTTTTCAGAGGTGTTTGATTCAAGATAGAATAGGGTCTTGGATTGCTCTTTAAGATGTCATTTGGAATCGAAAAACAAAGAAGAAGTCAAATCCACGAAAACCGAAAAGAGGATGAAAAATTCAAAAAATATATAAGCTCATTCACAAGGACAATTTAACATGCCTAGTTCCCTTCTAATAAAGTCAAATTGATCTTTATTTAAGGCTTTTGTAAAAATATCTACTAATTGATGCTTTATATCAATAAACTCTAGAATGACATTATTGTTAAGGACATGATCGCATATAAAATGATGCCTAATGTCGATATGCTTAGTTCTAGAGTGTTGAATTGGATTTTTGGTAAGACAAATAGCACTTGTATTATCACATTTTATGGGAATGCTCTTCAAGTAAATTTCATAATCTTCCAATGTATTCTTCATCCAAACAACTACTTGTGCATAGCATGCACTTGCAGCTATGTATTCGGCTTCCACCGTAGATAGTGCAATCAAATATTGTTTCTTGGAAGTCCAAGAAACAAGTGCATGTCCTAAAAATTAGTATGTTCCGGATGTGCTTGTTCTATCTATCCTGCATCCGCCAAAATCGGCATCTGCATAGGCTATTAAATCAAATTTATCAGATTTTGGATACTACAATCCTAAATTGAGAATTCCTTTAAGATATCTAAAATTCTTTTAACACTTTTAAGATGAGATAATTTAGGATTAGATTGAAACCTAGCGCAAAGTTCTACACTAAACATGATATCCGGTCTAGTCGCGGTGACGTAAAGTAGACTACCTATCATTCCCCTATATGTTTTTTTATCAAAGTTTTCACTATTTTCATCCATATCTAACTTAGTGGAAGTACTCATAAGAGTGTTTATCGCTTTTGAACCATCCATGTCAAAATGTTTTAACAATTCTAATGTATATTTAGATTGATTAAGAAATATACCATCACTAAGTTGTTTAATTTACAATCCTAAAGAGAAGGTTAATTCACCCATTAGGCTCATTTCAAATTTATGACTCGAACATTTGGTAAATAATTTACATAGTGATTCATCCAAAGAACCAAAAATAATATCGTCAACATAAATTTAAATAATAAGAAAATTATTTTTAAAATATTTGATAAACAATGTAGTATCAACCTTGCCTTTTGTAAAATTATTTAAAATAAGAAAGGAACTAAACCTTTCGTACCAAGCTCTAGGAGCTTGTTTTAGGCCATAGAGAGCCTTAGTTAATTTAAATACCAGATTAGGAAGAAGAGAATTTTCAAATCTGGGAGGTTGTTCAATATACACTTCTTCGGAAATAAAATCATTCAAAAAAGTACTTTTGACATCAATTTAAAATAGTTTAAAATCATTACTACTAGCATAGGCAAGGAGCATCCTAATGACTAATCTTGTCACAGGAGTGAAAGTCTTTTCGTAGTTGATACCTTCTTCTTGGTTGAAATCTTTGGCCACTAGTCTAGCCTTTTTCTAACCACGATACCGCATTCATCTTGCTTATTTCTAAAGACTCATTTAGTACCAATGACTAAATGGTCACTAGGTCTAGGAACAAGCTTTCATACCTCATTCCTCTCAAATTGGTTCAATTCCTCTTCCATTGCAATAACCTATGAATCATCTTTCAAGGCTTCGTTAATGTATTTAGGTTCAATTTGAGAAAGGAAGGCGGCGTTAGCACAAAAATTCTTGAAGGAAGAACGAGTTTGAACCCCTTTTGATGTATCTCCTATAATTAACTCATTTGGATGAGCATCTACATACTTCCATTCCTTGGGTAAGGAAATTTTGGAAGAAGATACATCCAAGTTGCTATTTTGAGGAGGGGTTCATTTAAATTCAAATTATCAAAACCAAAATCATCATCAAAATCATTTTTCTTTAACTCAGAAATTTCATTAAAAACTACATGAATAGACTCTTCTATAACTATGGTTCTTTTGTTAAAAACATGAAAAGCCTTAGAAACGGAAGAGTAACCAAGAAAGATGCCTTCATCGGATTTAGCATCAAATTTTCTTAAGGCATCCTTTTCATTCAAAATAAAGCATTTGCAATCGAAAACTTTAAAAT
>NW_008992745.1:58002-68750 GCF_000313855.2 Musa acuminata subsp. malaccensis | reverse complement strand
CTTACAACCTTTTACAAGTGGTTCACACTCTTACAAATTTTCAAAGAGAAAGAGGGAGGTGAACACTCAAGCTATTGAAAATAAAACTTGCTAAAGACTTTGCTAAGGCTTTTATCTCAATCTCATGCTTCTCAAAAGTTATCTTCTCTATTGAGAATTGAGAGGTATTTATAGGCCCTAAGAGGATTCAAATTTGGGCTTCAAATTTGAATTACTTTTGGGTTCCTAGTGCTGGCGGTGCCACCGCCTATCAGTGTCTAACACTGATAGTATATTGGCGGTGCCACCGCTAGACACTGACAGTATACTGGCGGTGCCACCGTCGGACCTCTCGGGTGTTGGGCAGTGCCACCGCCCAGTCCGGCGGTGCCACCACCTGGACTTTTCAGATCACTAGTTGTGCTCCAAACTTGGCCCAAACCAGTTCAAATTCGGGCCTAGTTGGCCCATAGCTAGATTATAAGATTAACTCTTAATCCTAACCCTAATTACATGCAAACTATGAAATTAAGACATAGTCCTAAGCAGGTTTTTAACCGACAACGTCGAGTTTCCTTCCGACAAGCTTTCTGGCAAAGTTCCGGTGGACTTTCGATACACCCTCGGATTTCTTTTGGTGGACTCCCAGTAGGCTCCCGGTCTTGTGGTGAGTTCAGCGAGTCTATGGCAAGTAGCCGAACCTTCTCGATGATCTCCACGAACCTCCAACGATCTCTCCGGCGGACTTTCGAAAACTTTGGCAAGTCCCCGATTCCTTCTCGATTGGTTTTGGCAGTACTTCCGACGAATCCTCGGACTTTCAGCGGACTCTCGAACACCCATCAAACTTGACTCCGGTAGACTTGCTTTATGTCTTCAAGCTATCGTAGTTAATCCTGCACACTTAACTCAATAATATGGATTAGATCAATTAACCCATCAATTGATTTCATTATCAAAATCCGAGATTCAACACTTTAGTTAATTTAAACACATGATTAGGGAGGCTATTATTTTCAAATCCAAGAGGTTGTTTAACATAAACTTCTTCGAAAATAAAGCCATTAAGAAAAGCGCTTTTAACATCTATTTGAAACAACTTAAAATTGTTATTACTAGCATAGGCAAAGAGCATCCTTATGGCTTCTAATCGAGCCATAGGAGCGAAGGTTTCTTCGTAATTGATACCTTCTTCTTGGTTGAAACCTTTGACTACTAATCTAGTCTTGTTTCTAACCATGATACCATATTCATCTTGCTTGTTTCTAAAGACCCATTTAGTACCAATAAATAAATGGTCATTTGGTCTAGGAACAAGCTTCCACACCTCATTTCTCTCAAATTGATTTAGCTCATTTTGCATTGCAATAATCCATAAATCATCTTTCATAGCTTCGTCAATATATTTAGGTTCAATTTGGGAGAGAAAAGCGGTATTAGCACAAAAATTTTTAAGAGAAGAACGTGTTTGAACCCCCTTAGATGTGTCTCCTTGGATTGGCTCCTTAGGATGAGCATCTACATACTTCCAATCCTTGGGTAAAGATATTTCGGAAGTAGATGCATCCAAGTTGCTAGTTGGGGTTTCATTTAAATTCAAATAATCAAAATTAACATCATCATCAAAATCATTTTTCTTGATTTCAAAAATCTCATTAAAAATAATATGAATGAATTCTTATATAATTAAAGTTCTTTTATTGAAGATACGAAAAGCTTTAGAAACCAAAGAATAACCAAGAAAAATTCCTTCATCTGATTTAGCATCAAATTTTCCTAAGGCATCTTTTTCATTCAAGATAAAACACTTACACCCAAAATCTTTAAAATATGAAACATTAGATTTTTTATTGTTCCATAACTCATAGGGAGTTTTGGTGAGTAAGGGTCTTACTAGAACTCTATTTAAAATATAGCATGCAGTGTTTATGGCTTCGGCCCAAAAATATTTGGGTAGGCTATGTTCATTCAACATGGTTCTCGCCATTTCTTGTAAACTTCTATTTTTTCTTTCTACTACTCCATTTTGTTAGGGATTTCTTGGAGTAGAGAAGTTGTGATTGTATCTATTAAATTCATAAAATTCGTAGAAATTACAGTTTTGAAATTCACCACCATGATCACTTCTAATTGATGAAATCATAGAACCCTTTTCATTTTGAACAAGTTTACAAAATTTGGTGAAATATCTAAAGCATTCATTTTTGTGTTTCAAAAAATAAGTCCATGTGTATCTACTATAGTCATCTACAATAACAAAGGCGTATGTGCTACCTCCTAGGCTTGATGTAGAGATTGGTCCGAACAAGTCCATATGGATCAATTGCAAGGGCCTAGAAGTGCTTATTTGATTCTTAGATTTGAAACTATCCTTAATTTGTTTTCCTAATTGACAAGCATCACACACATTATCTTTGATGAACTTGATATGAGAAATTCCTCTTACAAGTTCTTTGGATGATATTTGAGTGATTAGTTTTATGCTAGCATGACCTAATCTCTTATACCAAAGCCAAGCATCCTCATTCAAAACTGAGAAACACATTTCATTACAAAGATCATTGATGTCAATGGTGTATATGTTGTTTTGTTTTAATACAATCATAGACGTGTTTTTATGTGGTTTTTTAATGATGCAAGCATTAGATTCGAATTGGACAATATATCCTTTATCACATAGTTGACTACTGCTCAAGAGGTTATGTTTTAAACCATCAACTAACAAAACATCTTCAATAACGAAGTTGGATTTGTTACATATGATTCCTTTGCCAATGATTTTACCCTTGTTGTTATCTCCGAAGGTGACATAGCCTTCGGACTAACTTTCTTGAATGGACAATGATAAGTTCTATGTCTATGTTTACAACAAAAGTTGTATTTGCTTTGGTGCCAAACATATAAGATAGGGCCTTTAATGAAGGTGGTTGGATTTTGGTGAGGACTTCTTACAAATGCGATTCCAATTCTTTTAAGAATGTGACCCTTATTTGTAAGGATCATATTCAAAGACTAGCTACCAACCTTGAATTTCTTCAAGGTGTCCTTAAGTAGCAAGTTCTCCTTTTGGAGAGTTTCTAGATCATAACATTTTATACATGGAGCTAAACTATCATGATATTCAGTTTTTAATTTATCAAAATTACTAATAAGACTCTCATGCTCCTTTGTTAATAATTTATATTTTCTACTAATCGTTTTGTATTCATCAAATAAGTCATGGAAAGCAATTAATAATTCATCAAATGATAAATTTGCACCAATTAAATTCATTAATGAATTTTTAAACTTGTTTCTTTTAATAAATTTTTTAAATTTCCTTGTTAGAAGTGCCAAGTCATCATCATAGTCCTCATCACTTGAGTTTTCTCTCAAGTAGTCTTTTAAAGTTCTAAGTGTCATATCCTTCCTGTTCTTTGGAATGATGTCTTCTTGCTCTTCATGAGCTTTACAAGTCATTTCGTAGGTCATTAATGACCCGATTAATTCTTCAAGAGTGAAGTTTTTAAATCTTTAGCTTCTTGAATAGCAGTGACTTTAGGGTCCCAACTCTTTGGAAGGGATCTTAGAATCTTATTTACGAGCTCAAAATCTGAAAAAATTTTACCAAATCCTTTTAGACCATTGATGACATCCATGAAACGGGTGTACATGTCACCTATGATCTCGCTCGATTTCATTCGAAAAAGTTCATAAGAATGTACTAAAAGATTGATTTTTGACTCTTTCACTTTACTTGTGCCTTCGTGAGTCACTTCGAGCGTATGCTAAATATCAGATGCAGTTTCACAAATCAAAACATGATTGAACTCATTTTTATCAAGTTGATAAGACCCTAAAGTTTTATCGTCGCTCTGATACCAAATGATAAGAACCTAAAGTCTTATTGTCGCTCTGATACCAATTGATAAGACCCTACGGTCTTATCGTAGAAGAAAGGGGAGAAAAGGGAATGATAATGATCACTTCGAGGGGATCGGCCCTCCTTGATCACTTCAAGGGGATCGGCCTCCTAGGGTTTGCCCACAGAGTAGAATAATATTTCATTGATTGATTGATTCCTTGATTGATAGAAAGGGTTACATCACTATTTATAGAGTTCTACCTAGAGCCCACCAAGACTTGGACTCTTAATAATAAATAAATATTAAATAAACCTCTACTTGACTCTAACTGAACTAAATAGACTCAATAAACATTATTCAAAAGCTTAGAAAAAAGGTCCTAAAAGTTCCTCCCTCTTCAAATCAGTCTTGTCCTCAAGGCTGAGCAGCATCAATCTCAAGGAGCTTCTCTTTTAGCACTTTAGTCATAGACTATCTGCAACGCATCACAACCCATTGATCAAGTAAGTATGGTCTCCCCTTTTTGATAATATAAGCAAACGGTCGGCCTTTCAGTGTAGTAATCGTTGCAAGAAACTTCTAGCCCTGTATAATCAATTTTATCTTTGAACCTTTGCTATCACAAGTGAAAATCCATCCATCAACGATCTTTACTTCGAATCTGTCATAGTCTTCAATGTGATGGGCCAATCGGTCAATAGTCTCACTGTCCATAAAATTGTTAGTGCTACCAGTATCAATCAAAACTATAATAGGCTGATGCTCCAGAGTTTCGCTAACTTCCATAGTTTGCGGGTTAGAGTAGTCGGCTAATGTATGTATTGTATGTATGGTAGGTTCAACATCTTCATTAGAATTTATACCTTCATGATTGGAGTCCACATTCTTAGCTTTCGGCTCCTCTCCAATTGGTTCAATCATCAGAAGTTGCCCTTGTTTACATCGGTGCTCCATACTCTATTTTTCATCATAGTACAAACCCCTTGCTGATCTTTCCTTGCTAATTTTTTTCTTATGTGGATTTGCAAATGAGATCACAGCTATCATAGTGCTGAAGTGCTGCGGTCACTGCGTTGGAGGAAGAGTTGCTGCCCTGTTTCTGTCGCTGCATGGGGTGAGAGCGCCGGGGCTAGAAGGCGACTGCGTCGATGTGGCTACGGTTATTGCGACCCAAGGGGCGATCGCTGAGCAGCAAGGTTGAGGCTGCGGTGATGGAAACTTGCTGTGGTTACTGTGTGTGCTGCTAGAGGGCAGCTTCTGCAGAATGAGGGGTTGGTCATTGGTCGGGAGCGACGATGGTGGTGGTTACAATCGGCAGCTGCGACAGTAGAGGGTGCCACTGTTTTTGTTGCTGCGTACTCTGTTTTTGTTGCACCACTGAAGGAGTTGGCCGGAAGGATCACGAGCGGTCGATGAGAAGGCTGCAGTGGATGGCAGCAGTGGTGGTAACTTAATCTACATGCTAACTATGATATTTCTTAAGACATTTACTGCAACTTGCTCTTGTGCGTCAATCGCTTCTTCCGGCAAGCTTCTGGCGAACTTCCGGCGAACATCTAACGAACCTTCGGCGATGCTCCGATGGACTTCCGGCAAACTCCTAGACTTGCGACAATCCACTTGGCGAGTTCTGATGAGCTTCTTTGGCAAGCTCCTGGACTTCTCGGATTTGTTCCCGTAGAATCTCCGACGACCGTCCGGACTTCCGTCGAACTCTCGAACCCCCAACGTGATGATGGTCTTGACTCCGGTGCAACTCCTGCTGCATGTCTTACTTCCATCGTAGTTAATCCTGCAGATGTAAAATAAAACTTCGATCAAGACAATTAATCCTAAGCAATTAACCAAGTTGTCCGGCATGTCATTGGTCTCTCGATGCTTCGTTCGATTCTTCGGCGCATCGTCCTCTCCTGCGGCCTATTGCCCAATCGGCCAGTTGACTCTGCAACTCTAATATCCTTGGCACAATACCCACTCTTCTTAGCCCAATACCCGAGTCCACGGCCCGAAGCCTTCTGTCGATACGTCGACCGATCCACCGGCCCGACGTCCAATCTTCTAACATGTTCCTCCGGCACAACATGATTTTTCCTGCTTTAATTGTCTCATCCTGATCGAAGCATCCTGCGTCACTCAAAATGTAGATTAAAACATAAATACAATTATTAATTGGTTTCATCATCAAAATACGAGATTCAACAATCTCCCCCTTTTTTATGATGACAACCAATTGATGACGGAGTTAAACTTAACTCCTAGAGTTTAAAGAAACTCCCCCTATCAATATGCCATATTGATAGAAACTCTTGAATTCAAGAATCCAAGCAACATGTCATCATAAGCTTATGCATAACATGTCATGTCATCATACTTCTCCCCCTTTGTCATCAACAAAAAGGAGAAGTTCCTACTCTTATGTGTTTAAAGATAAAAAGTTCAAATCATTGTATGATAAACATAGTATCAAATTTTATCATCATGCAACCTAGCAAAAAGATGTGTAAGTTTTAGCATGTTTGCTTTTCTTGAGATAGCAACTGTTTGCTTTTCTTTAGATTACAAGCTAGCAATTTCTACGATATGCAAGTTTTACTACATACAAGCTAGCTTTTCATCACAACATATAAGCACAAAAGCATAGCAAGATTCTTAAGTTCAATCATGGCAATTCAACACTTGCTTCTTGTGCAAGATTGCACTTTGCTTTTCTTTCCATGTTCTAACTAGCAAAAGCTTTCTCCCCTTTGTTTTTGTCGAAAAGAAGGGAAGAGTACAAGCTAGCCAGCATTTGCCTTGAGCTAGCAATCTTTCTCCCCCTATGTCATTGCCGAAAAGAAGGAGAGGAACTAATGATTTAGACTTTTACAAAAACTATGAATTTGCATTAATCAATATTTCAATCATCACATGATACATACAAGATAACAATGCAAAGAAATCATGTCATGAAAGACATCAATTGTTAAACATGATATGATAATAGTCTCAAAATTTTCAATTTGCGATATATGTGATACATTGCAATACACTAAAAAAATTAATGCGATGCTTTTAAGGATATCAACCTATTTTTGATACAAAGCATGGCAAGAGCAATTATATTGCAAGTTTTCTAAGTTTTGCATTTTTTGCTTCTTTCCATAGAGCAATTCTTTGCTTCTCTTTATATTGCAAGATTTGCAATTCATTGGTAGTGTTCATGATAGCAAGTTCTTTCAATGAAATGATCGAGCTAGCAAATTTTCCTTCATTTGAAATATGCAGGCTAGTAAACTAACTCCCCCTTTATCATTATCGAAAAGAAGGGTGAAATCAATGGCTAAAAAATTTAATCATTATACAAGCCATATTACAAAGTCATGTCATGATATCAAGAAAATTCAGGAAGGACATGATTCATTTGACAAATCTTTTTAATAGAACAAAGGAATTATACAACCAAGGATCATGATTAAAATATATCAATATCATAAATCAAGTCATGATTCGTGATTCATCATAAAGCAAATTAATTTTCAATCATCACATAGGGTATTTAAAGAATTTTTGAAACTTAGAAGAATGATTAATTTAAGCATGCAATGTTTCAATTAAATTTAAGTCATGAATACCAATACTTTCATATAGTGAGTATCAATTCATGAATACCAAAAAATATTATTTGTGATTCCAATTTTGCAAGATCAAGATTATGATTCAGATAAAACTCATTCAAGTCAAATCGTTAACTTGAAACTCATAATCAAGTCATCAAAATCAATTTCGAGATTCATAAAATATCATGAAATAATTAATCTCGATCCGATGGGAAAGACATTTTTCAAGTGATTCTTTTTCATCTAAGCATGCCTTAGTCTTTATATGCCAAATCAAGATAAGCATGAAGGTTCAAGACATAAAGGCAAAATCTTATAAAATAACTCATCAAGCAAGATTTTAAACATCTATTTTCAAGCTATATAAAGAGTAAGTCAAGGATTCAATTATCTCATGTCATGAATTCCAACAGGCATCTCAAATTATCAACATCACAATAAAATGATATTTCAAAAAGATATATTGATAAGTGATTAATTTGTATCATTTCATTCATTCGGAAGATTCTCCTATTTGGTAAGTAAATCTAAGAGAACAAAATGAATTAAGGGAGATGTAACATGATTGAAGCATTGAACATGATTCATATTTAAAATGTGTCTCATGTCATAAGTATGAATCAAGCATTTGTGAAATCCAAAATCATCCTCAAAGTCACATTCAATAAATTCATACATGACAAGCATAGATTTATTGAAAAGATGATAAGATAGAGGATCGCATTTCGTTTTTATAAATTTCTATTCATGTGATTTGCTTCTTATAAGCATGCCTTTACCTTTAATAAAACAAGTGTCAACATTTAAGACAAAAAGGTAAAAAATAAATCATCAAGCATGATTCCATGATAGCATCCTTTTAATATCTTGATATTCATCATCAAGTATGATTTCAAAAGGTATGTTTAAGAGAAATCATTAAGACCAAAAGCATGAAACACTCATTTATTTTCAAAATATTCATCATGTTTACTTTCATGAGATTCACAAGATTGGTAAAATAAATTCATTATTCTCAATAGGATAGAAAATTCATTTCCATTTCATGTGAGGGTATTCATGTCTTTTATGAAAATATGTATCATCATTTAAAATCAAAACATAAGTTTCATCATGAAGCCGTCAAGACCAAACACATCATGATATCACATCTATCATCAAAAGACTATCAAGAAATTCATACATAGATGTACATGCACTATGTCATCTTAATATGTCATGAGAATGTCATCTTAATTCATCATAAAAACGATTAGACCAAAAACATGTTAATCTAAAATGAGAGTTTCAAATCAACATTTACTTCAAAAACTCATGCATGACATAAAATCATCAAGATACACATGCATGGATTAATCCTAAGCATTATCACATATCGTATAATTATCATCCCTAATGTTGCATACATCATTCAACATTTAAAAACATAACATGCATGAAACCTTAGCAATATACTTTTCATGATCAAATTTTTAATTTTTCAAAGATGCTAAAAAGAAAAACATGATATAATATTTGAAAAATAATTTTTTATTTCCTATTCCTACTATCTAAATTAAGCACTCATGAAAAACTTCAAGTAATTTCAAAATAATTCAAGAGAGTTGAGTTACTTACCTTGTAGTCGAAGCCCGTCAAAGCCCAATTCGCCATTTCACCTTTGGCCTCTTCCTCCATTTAAGTTCATTGTTTATTTTAGATTTTTGTTTAATAAACTTATTAAGATTTAGTGTTCGAAGTTCAAGTTCATTATTATCCTCATCACTTGAGTCATCGCTCAAGTGGTATTCATTTGTCCGGAGTTCCAAATCCTTCCTATTCTTTGGAAGGTGGTTCAAGTGCTCATCGGGTTCAAAATGTTCCAAAAGTGTCATTTCATTGGTCATTAATGACCCGATTAATTCTTCTAATGAAAAATTATTTAAATTTTTTATCTCTTGTATTGCGGTTATTTTAGGATCCCACCTTTTTGGAAGGGATCTTAAGATCTTACTTACGAGATCAAAATTCGAAAAAGATTTACGAAGAACTCTTAGATTATTGACGACATCCGTGAAACGGGTATACATGTCGCCTATAGTCTCGCTTGGTTGCATTCGAAAAAGCTCAAAATCATGCAATAAAATGTTAACTTTCGAGTCTTTGACTCTACTAGTTCCCTCATGCGTGATTTCAAGTGTTCGCCAAATATCAAAAGTTGTTTCGCACGTAGAAATCCGATTGAACTCATTTTTGTCCAAAGCACAAAATAAGGCATTCATAGCCTTTGCGTTTAAAGAAAAATACTTCTTCTCCAAATCTGACAATTTGTTCATCGGTTTAGAGGAAAGTTGAAAACCGTTTTCAATAATATTCCATAAATCCAAATTTATAGAAATCAAGAAAACTCTCATTCGAGTTTTCCAATAAGTGTAGTCCAATCCGTTAAACAATGGTAGATGAACAACCGATAAGCCCTCTTGAAAGCCATGAAGAGTCATTTCTCTTGGGTGTAAATCTGAAATGAGAAATACTGGGCTCTGATACCAATTGTTAGGATCAAGAGCACTAAGGAGGGGGGGGGGGGGGGGGTGAATTAGTGCAGCGGAAAACTTTCGACATTTAAAACTGCGTTCGTACGTTGAAATCTGATTCTGACGTAAAAGTCATTTCGTGTGGATAATGACTTTGAAAGCTTATAGAAACGTATTTGAAGTAAAGTAAGGAAGGCAGTTTGCAGTTAAGATAAATAGCACAAAAGAAATGCAAACCAGATTTTAGAGTGGTTCGGTCAAACGTGACCTACATCCACTTTCGGCTTGCTCCTCCGACGAGGTCACCGGCGTCTACTAGAGGTCTTCCTTCAATAGGCGAAAGCCAACCACCCTTTTACAGTTTCACTCCTTTTGACGGGCTTAGGAGACAACCCTTACAGAATTTTCTCTCCTTCTCTTGAAAGATCAAAACTTGGAAGCAAAGAGGGAGGAGAACTTCTAGCCTTTACAACACTTTTGAGCTCTAAAAATCACAGAGTAAGATTGGATTTTCAGTGGTTTTTCGGTGCCCTTTCATTGCTGAAAGGGTGGGGTATTTATAGGCCATAATCCAATTTGAATTTCGAGCTCAAAACTATCATTTCCCGAAATTTCGGGGTCTGGTGGTTCCACCGCCTGACTGGGGTGGTTGCACCGCTTGGCAGAGCTCGAAGACTGAGCCTCTAGGTGGTGCCACCTCTTGTCAGGGGTGGTTGCACCTCCTAGCAGAGCTCGGAGATCAAGCTCAAGCGGTGCCACCGCCTGACTTGGGCGGTTCAACTGCCTGGCAGAGCTCGAAGACTGAGCCTCTGGGC
>NW_008992745.1:10256-25366 GCF_000313855.2 Musa acuminata subsp. malaccensis | reverse complement strand
CTTCCTCTCCTTCTCTTCCAGCTGCAGCTGCCACCGCCGCAGCCATAGCTCCTCCTTTCCCTTCTCTTCTTCTTCTCCTCTTCTTCTTCTTCTTCTCCTGTTCGAACGCCCCACACCTCTCCTTTGTTTCTACCTGCAGGAAACAGAGGTGCTGCAGCCCTAGCTGCTGCCACCTCTCGCTCCTCTCCCACTTCCCTCTCTTTTTCTTCTTCTTCTATTCTTCTCTTCTGCCTCTTCTTCCTCCTCTCTTCTTTTCCCTCTTCTTCTTCTTTTCTTCTTCTCCTCTTCTTCCTTTCTCCTCCCCAATGCCCCACAGCTCCTCGCTGCAGCTCTTGCCGCAACCACCTCCTCTTTTCTTCTTCTTCTTCTTCTTCTTCTTCTGCTTCTCTTCTTCTCCTCTTCTTCCCTTCTCCTCCCGGACGCCCCACACCTGAACTCCTCTGTTTCCTCCTACACAAAATAGAGGTGCTGCAGCCCTAGCTGCTGCAGCTATCTCTCTTCCCTCTCCCCCTTCCCTCTCTTCTTCTTCTTCTTTTCTTCTCTTCTCCCTCTTCTTCCTCTCTTCTCTTCCCTCTTCTTCTTCTTTTCTTCTCTTCTCCCTATACTTCTCTTCTTCCTCTCCCCACGCCCCACAGCTCCTCTCTCTGTTTCGGGAACAGAGAACGTGGGAGGCGGTGGGATAAAACCGAAATTTTTGGTTTTATTTATTTTTTTCTTTTTGCAACTTAACAGTTTAGTCCTTGAAATTTCTATATTTACATATAGGTCCTCCAATTTACATATAAATCCTTATTAATAAATTTTTAAAAGTGAGGGATATTACAAACTGCACCCAAAACAGCCACAAAACAAGCCTAAATAGCAGCCTACATCCACCGATCCACCAACCCTTTCAACCATCATCCTCTCAACCTATACATGCCTTTAACCTGACAACAAAAGTGATATCTTAACATTACATATTTGGAGGCATATACTATGGCATCTAAGGAGGCAATCAATGCTAAATTCAAAGCCTTGGAGGCACGAATGGAGGATAAGATTCAGACGCTTTTTACCGAACTCAGATTGGGCCGACTACTAAACTCGAAGAAATCATATCAAGGAGAGAGCTTTGCCCAATCGCACCAAGCCTGAAGAGATAACTTCCAAGGGAGGGGAGGCTCTATGACCGACCCCAACTATCCATGCATGAGATTAAACTTCCCTAGATGGGAAGAAGGAGACCCAATTGGTTGGATTTCGCGTGCGGAGCGATATTTTCGGTACCACAAAATCGTGGACGCATCTATGGTGAAAATTGCAGCTATACATCTTAAAGGGGATGCCATACAGTGGTTTGACTGGTTTGAACACACTTATGGAGTCCTTTCATGGTGACAATTCAAAGAATGATTGCTGATCCGCTTCAGACCAACCGATTACGAGAATATTGATGGACAACTAGCAAAGATCTGACAAACCTCTACCATTCAGGAGTACCAAACTAGGTTTGAAAGGTTATCTAATCAAACTCGTGATTGGTCTCAAAAATAGCTATTGAGGACCTTCATTGAGGGCTTGAAGCCGGAGATCTGAGAAGAAGTTAAAGCATGACAACCGTACACGCTTATGGCAACCATCTCTTTCGTACGACATCAAGAGGAGCAATTGAACCATGAAGCTTGGAGGACTAGGGTCACTCCTCAACTAGCAATACTAAAGCCCTCAGCCCCCCCTATTGTCAACCGTGTCCCTGCACCAAAGAGGTTGATAAGAGAAGAGCTTCGGGAGCGATATACGAAGGGGCTATGTTGGCATTGCGATGAGACGTGGAGCCGTGAGCATCGTTGTAGTAAAGGGAGACTTCTTATGATTGAACCAGTAGAAGAAGAGGTCATTGAACATCCAAAAGAGATCCTTGAACATGAAGAAGAAGATGCAGAAGAAGAGTCACAACCGACCAAAGTTACGGTACATGCACTAGTCAACTACTCAAATCCACAAACGATAAAAGTTGGAGGCCTTCTCAAACAACAACCGATCACTGTTCTCATCGACACGGGCAGTACTAATAACTTCCTAAACGGTAAGGTTGCTGTCTGGATGGCCTTACCTATCAAGAATTGTAGCAGGTTTGACGTTAAGGTCGCCGACGGATGGATTTTGAAGTATGATCGTAGGCGCCCGCAAGTGAAACTGTTGTTGATCATGAGGCCTTACCAAGAGATAATTGCATATTTCTTCCTTCTCCCTCTTGATGATCATGAGACCATGCTCATAATTAAATGGTTGACGATATTAGGTGATATTTCTTGGAATTTTATGCAACTAATTATGAAATTTTACAGTAAGGAGAAACAGGTGATACTGAACGGGAAACGTGGGGGCGACGTAACGACGATTTGCACACAATAAATGGAGAAGGATTTGCATAAAGCATGTAGTGGCTTTTTGGTATAACTTGAGCAGCAAACTAAGGGAGAGCCAATAGAATTTGAAGATCTAAACCAACTTCCTTTATTTGCTGAATTTTTAGATATATTTGACGAACTACACAACCTACCTCTTAACCGTCGGTATGATCATTGTATAACGATTCTTCCAGGAAAATCTCCAGCAAATGCTCAGCCATATCAGTATCCACATCTCCAGAAGGATGAAATAGAAAGGATTGTAAAAGAGATGCTTGAAACAGGAGTTATTCGGCCATGTTGCAGCCCCTACTCTTCACCGGTGCTCCTCATAAGACGGAACATGGCGATTATGTATTGATTACCGAGCTCTCAATGGCATAACCATCAAGGATAAATACCCTATTCTAATAGTAGATGAATTGCTAGATGAAAGGGAGCACAAATCTTCACAAAGCTGGACCTTCGATCCGGGTATCATCAAATACGAGTATGTGAAGAAGACATACCGAAAACAACCTTTTGAACACACAACAACCACTATAAATTTTTGCTTTCTTCAAAAGAAGGTGGAATATCATATCAGAGGAAGGTGTGGCAGTAGACCCCTTCAAAATTGGAGCAATGCAAAACTAGCTGACCCCGAGGAACATAAAATTGCTACATGGCTTTCTGGGTTTAACAGGCTACTACTGCAAGTTCGTGAAAAACTATGGAGAGATCAGTGCACCACTTACTTCCTTACTGAAAAAAGATGTCTTCCAATGGTCGAACAAAGCCTCCACTACCTTCGACAAACTTAAGGCAGCCATGACGACGACGCCGGTGCTAGTACTACCAGATTTCAATCGACCCTTTATTATTGAGGCCGATGCATCTGGAGTCAGAATTGGAGTCATTCTCATGCAAGATGGTCAACCACTCGTATACACTAGCAAGGCATTGTCTTCCTCCCATCAAAATATATCAACATATGATAAGGAGATGCTCGCCATTGTGCACGCAGCAACGAGGTGGAGACCCTACTTGATTGGTCGACGATTTCAAATTAAAACCGACCATAAAAGCCTCAAGTACTTTTTGGAGTGAAATATATCATCCCTTGAGCAGCAAATATAGGTAACAAAACCTCTTGGAATTGATTATGAAATAACTTGCAAAAAGAGGAAAGAGAATATTGTTGCAGATTCGCTTTCACAACTACCCGAGCAAGTTGAATTTTCGATCGTTTCACTTCCGACCAGCAACTTTCTTGAGGATATTAAGATGGAATGGCAGGAAGATTCGGAGACCAGTAAGATCATAAAAAAATTGGAGGAAGCACCAAGCTCCGTGGCTCATTACAATTGAGATTCAAAAGAATTACGCTATAAGGGACGCATTGTGCTTGTGGTAAATTCTACTTGCATCTTTACGAGCAAATTTTGGACAAAGTTATTCCATATGTAGGGTACTAAATTGAAAAGGAGTATGGCATATCACTCACAAACCGATGGCCAGACAGAAGTTGTAAATAGGTGCTTGGAGACAACCCAAAGCCACCCACTAAATATGACTACCCAAGGAGAACTCTAGACCCAGCCAAGTGCCATTAGTGATCGACGGATCGTGACTTGACGACGATGACCCACTATTGAAGTGCAAATACAGTGGGCAAACCTACCAACAGAAGATGCCACTTGGGAGAACTATGACGACTTGAAGATCAAATTCTCAAAATTCATGAATCGTCAGCCTCGAGGACAAGGCTGATTTGAAGAGGGTAGGTCTATTAGGACTCTAGCTTGGAGAGTCCTAATTGAGAGGGACATTCATGTAAAATCTACCTAAGCCGACCCCTATTAAAGAGGTAAAGAGGCCGGCTAGGGTTAGGAGGTTGTTTCTTAGAGAAGAATTAGGAGTTGTAAAGAAATAGGAGTCTTGAGTAGGAGTCATATTAGGAGTTGGTTAGAAGTAGGAGTCTTGAGTAGGAGTCCTATTAGGAGTTAGGGTTTAGAAGCCCTATAAATAGTTATGTATTCTTCCTCTTTTCATAAGCAAGAGATGAATCTTTTCTGCAGCCTTTGAGTAGCAACTTGGAGGGAGGAACCCCTATAGAGTTCCAAGGAGGCCGATCCCCTAAAGAGATTAACCCCAAGTTTAGAATCTGCAATGGTTCTAATAACTCAATAGCCCTCGTAAGGTCGACTGCCACTCCCAATGACCAGCTGTATTAGATCTGAGACATCCAAACCTATAAGTCTGGTATCAAACAGTGGAGCACTCATACAAGATATCCTTGGTGTCTCAAGTCTAAGGATCAGATACACCACTAGGACTACGGAATCGTTGTCTGACAATAAGGCATCATTAACCATCCAGCATTCCATAAGCAGATCAATCAGTGAATTCATTCTCCAATGAGCACCTGTATTGTATCCCTAGTGTCCCCATATATGCAGCTATGTATTGTATCCCTAGTGTCCCCATATATGCAGCTATGAGCTGCATCCATCATATGGATGGGTATACAGCACACTAGTCTGTTCGGTTATCACGATGTCCCTCTCAAGTAACCTATGACCAGGATTATTTAGGATCTATGTTTAAAGGTGAATCGATCTCATTATTGTGATCTCATCACGATCCGATTCCCATTGCATAGATCTAAGGACATCACAATATATACATGCATATATGCAATAGTTAATAGAAAGTAATAAATGCCAAAATATAATAAGCAAAAAGATTCCGTGTCAAGTCACACATGCCATCATTCACATGATTGGCTTGTTGGGCACCTATGACTAGCAAGAGGTAGTAAAGGAGGGAGTCTGGATGAAGAAGTTTATCATAGATTTGGGAGTCGTTCCAAGTAGCAAGTAGTTGATTCCTTTATATTGCAATAACTATAGGGCGATTGCTCAAATAAGGGAATTTAAGTCTCATTAGAAGTGTTTTGAGGAGGTTTAAGCTTATTAAAGAAATTGTGGCTCGAGGAGATATAACAATGGAAAGAGTTCCATCTGAAGACAACATCGTAGATCCACTAACAAAGTTATTGTCTCATATTATCTTTGAGCATCATAGGGGTTTGATGAGGATCAAACACATAAGTGATTGGCTTTAGGTCAAGTGGGAGATTGCTAATCATAGGTGTCATACAAGCCAATCACGTGAGTGATGACACATGTGACTTGACACGTAGTCTTTTTGCTTATTATTATTTTTTAGAATTTTATCACTTTATATTGCTTGTTGCTTGAATATATTGTGATGTCCATAGATCTATGCAATGGGAATTGGATCATGATGAGATCACGATAACGAGATTTATTCACCTTTAAACATAAATCATAAATAATCCCGGTCATAGGTTACTCAAGAGGGATTTCGAGATAACCGAACAGACTGGTGTGCTGTATACCCATCTATATGATGGATGTAGCTAGTCTTATAGCTGCTTATGTGGGGACACTAGGGATATAGTACATGTGCTCATTGGAGAATGAGTTCAATGATTGATCTACTCACGGAATGTTGAATAGTTGATGATGCCTTATTGCCATACAACGATTCCATAGTCCTAGTATTGTATCTAGTCCTTAGACTTTAGACACCAAGGATGTCATGTATGAGTACTCCAATCTTTGATACCATACTTATAGGTTTGGAGGTTCTAGATCTAGCACAACCAATCATCGGGAGTGGTAGTCAACCTTACGAGGACTATTGAGTGTCGATAGAATATCATCCACTCTCGGTGTCATGAGAGGAATATCCCATGTATTCTTGCTCAAACAAATCCTTAGCCAAGGTTATTCGAATTGAGAAAGAAAGAGTTCTCCGAGAGAATCCAATTAGAGCAAGACAAGCCGTATGGGTCTGACAGCACCATGCCCAATATACGGTCTCTAGGATATTAGATGGATGAGGGACTATAGGTATACGATAACTGAGGACAGATATGTCTAATGGATTGGATTCCCCGATATCGTCTAGGGACTGTGGCGTAGTGGCCTAGTACGTCCGTAGTCGATGAGTCAAGTAAATTATTATGGAGATAATAATTCACTGAGCTAGAAGTAGTTCTGATAGGTATGACTCATGGCCAGCTCTATATTGGGCCTAGAGGGTCATACACATATGGTAGGCATTGTGATGAGTCGAGGTTCGGATATGAGATATCCTTTAGAGACCCTATCTTATTGATATCCAATAAGCCCCTAAATTATTGGATCCAATGGATGAGATCCATTAAGAGCCAATGAGAGATTATTGGATAGAGATCAACTAATCTAAGAGGCTTGGGTAGTTGGATGGAGATCTAATACTTAATAGGGTTGGATCCATTAGGGTTAAGTTGACATTGGACCTCTATAAATAGGAGGGAAATAATGGTTCATAGGTTAGCGCCTTTTTGGGTTATCTCTCCTATTCTCCTCCACTTTTCCTCCTCAAATAGAAGGCTTTAAGTTTTGAGGAGCATCATCACTACCCTGTTGTGTAGATCACCATTAGAGAGGAGGACGCTTGACCTTCTTCACCCTCTTCTAGATATCTGTAGGGATTTAGGGATATATGATCTCCATAGGTAACACAATCTTTCATATACGTAGTTTTAAGTTTCGTGTTTTTTACGTACCAATCTTCACACGACGATGAACATATCTTTGGAAAATTAAAGATTTTATTTTTAATATTCTTCCTTTGTGCATGTGATGTTGCCCCTAAGATTTCCCAACATTATGGAACCAGTATAAGTAATGGGGATTCCTTTACCGTCACCGATGATGATGTCTTTATTTCTGCCATAGTTGCTATGGATGGACAAGTTATGTAGATTATAAGTGATGTGATAAGATGCGCCAGAGTCCACAATCCAATTATGTTGACTAGTATTTGGAGTAGTCATGAGATTTTCTTGAGTCCAATGTGATGGAGGAGGAAGTCTGGGTCGAGATCAATAAACTTTTGTATAGTGGCCAACTTTATCAAACAATTGGTAGACAACTCTTTGTCGATTTGTGTGGTTAGGATGCCAGGGCTGATGATAATTGAAGTAGTCTCCTTAATAGTTATGACTAAAATGTTGATGATGTGGAGGAGGGGGGGTTTATTTAGAGCTCACAAGTTCAGGAGGCATTCTGGCCAAACCTTTGTTGACGGTCTTGTTATATCGATTGCTCCTCCTCTTGGATTTTTGATTGACTTGAGCTATGATGGATGGTCTTGGTAATTTGTCCTCGCGCTTGAGATATATCTCATAGTTAGTCAACTTATCATAGAGTTCTTCAAATGACATCGATGATTCATGTGCCCGTATTGATGTTACCAATTCCTTATATTCATCCCCTAGGCCATTAAGGGTGTGGACAAGGACTTTTTCATCACTGAGGAAATGACATATCAGGGCCAAGTTATCGATGATAACTTTTATATTTTGTAGATAATCGGCAATAATACTTCCCTCTTATTTTGTTTGCATTAGACTGGATAGGAGACAACATACGAGTACGTGAACGATTTGCCAAGGTGGTTTGCAGCTTGCACTAGGCTTCGGCAGCAATATCACATGAAGATATGAGTGGAGCAAGGGATCCACCAACTGAAGCTTGAATTGCTTGGAGAATGAGACGATCTTGACGTAACCATAGTTTGTGGTCTGGATTTGGTACTGGATTGGGTACTCTTGGGATGTTGAGTATTACTGGTAGACAATGGAGAGAGTCATCGATATAGCATAGTAAATCATAGCCAAATAGGATATTAGAAAATTGTGCACGTCATGATGCATAGTTGCCACTTTTAGATAACTTGAAGGGGATGAGAGCTGCAACATTGATGGAGGTAAGGCTTGTATATTGAGGAGTGCTATGGTTCCTTGCGGGGACAGTAACTGGAGCATTAAAGGTAGATGATGAAGACATATTGAGGATATGTACCAATTTGAGGGAGCAAGGGGATTCTTCAGCTATAGAAGGACGGTGAGAAGATGGCTTGATATGCTATTGAGAGGTTGGATAGAGATCGGGATGGGATGAGGAACTCCGCCACAATACTAGGTAGGGAACCGCTACTGCTCCGCTGTAGTATAGTTCCCAAGGAATGATCGCAGGAGTTGCTCAGCGTATTGTCGTTGTCGTCTTCTTCTTCTTCTTCTGTGCACCTGCGAACTCAAGATTCGGTTCTCCTTTTAGTGATGGCCTTGGCTTCTCTTTCTTTTTGCTCGCAGTATCTCGATCATTCTTCTTGGAGAGTGCACCTCCTATATGCTTGCTCTTGAGCTTTACTATGACCTATGGCTTACTATTGATGTAGATCGACACTCTCATCTAGTTTCTTTTCTGGTGCATTTGAGCAGCTCGCCTTCTTTGCACTAGATATTTGGGCTACTACACTAACTCTTCTTGTAAGGGATGATGACAATGTTGTTTCTTGCTTCTCTTTGCACTGAGGGAGAAGAAAGAGGAATGCTGCACTAAGGGGATGTGGAGAGAAGCCTTCGATAGTGAAAGTGTTTGGCCGCAGTCTACCGCAGTGATGATTGTAATCCGTGAGAGACCTGAAGTTCTTGCCACAGATCTGTGAGAGATATGTAGTTCTTGCCATAGATCTGTGATAAATCTATAGTTCTTATCGTAGATCTATGAGAAATTTACAGTTCTTACTATGAGTAGATCTACAGTTCTTGCCAATCTGTGAGAGATTAAGGTAGATGTTGAATCTCATATTTTGATGATGAAATCAATTATAAATTTAAAGTTTTGCCGGAACCAACCGAGAAGTCTAAGAGCTTTCCAAAATAGCTCATCCGAACTCACCAAGAAGATCGTCATAAAGTCCGAGAGCTTGCCGGGAGTCCGTCGGAACATTACCAAGAGTTCGTTGGAAGATTGCCGGAAGCTCGCCAGAAGAGCAATTGACGTACCAGAACAAGAGTGCTTTGATTATATCTTAGTAATTGTAGTTAGATCAAAAATTAAGTTAGGATTGGAAGGTAATCCTACTAACTTAAGTTAGAGGCCAATTAGAGGAAAATTAAGTTAGGATTATTAGGACCCTTTTTCTGAGCTTTTGAATAATGTTTATTGAGTCTATTTAGTCCAGTTGTTTATTGAGTCAGTTTGGTTCAGTTAGAGTCAAGTAGAGGTTTATTTAATATGTATTTATTATTAGAGTTCAAGTCCTGATAGACTCTAGGTGGAACTCTATAAATAAGGATGTAACTACTTCTTTTTAGTTATTTATGAAAAATACTATTCTGTCTTTTAACAAACCCTAGGAGGTCGATCCCCTCGAAGTGATCATCCCCTTTCTCTTCTTTTTTACGATAAGACTTTAGGGTCTTATCGTTTGGTATTAAAGCCTATGATAAGACTTTAGGGTCTTATCAGATCTTCCTAATTTTAATAGATTTTGAATTATGAAATATTATAGAAAATGGGTTTCAAAAGTCTTCTCTTCCAATGACAATTGGAATAAGTTGGAGAAGAAGAATTTCACTTTAAATGCCAAGGCTATGAATGTCTTGTTTTGTGCATTAGATAAAAATAAGTTCAATCGAGTATCGATTTGTGAAACGACTTTTGATATTTAGCACATACTCGAAGTGACTCATGAAGGCACTATTAGAGTGAAGGAGTCAAAAATTAATCTTTTAGTGCACACTTATGAGTTGTTTCGGATGAAATCGAGTGAGACCATTAGAGACATGTACTCCCGATTTACGAATATCGTCAATGGTCTAAAAGGACTTGGTAAAGGTTTCTCGGATTTTGAACTTGTTAATAAAATCTTAAGATCCCTTCCAAAAAGTTAGGACCCTAAAGTCACGACCATTCAAGAGGCCAAAGATTTAAATAACTTTCCTCTCGAAGAATTAATCGGGTCACTAATGACCTATGAGATGACTTGTAATGCTCATGAAGAGCTTGAGAACAATCTTCCAAAGAACAGGAAGGATATAGCACTAAGAACTCAAGAAGACCACTTGAAAGAAAATTCAAGTGATGAGGACTTTGATGATGATTTAGCACTCTTAACAAGAAAGTTCAAAAAATTCATAAAAATAAATAAATTTAAAAATAACACTAGAAATAAATTTGAAACTAAGAAAGAACAAGTGATATGCTATGAATGCAAGAAGTCGGGACACTTCAAGAGTGAATGTCCCCAAGCAAAGAGGAAGCAACCAAAGACGAAGAAGGCTCTCAAAGCAACTTGGGATGACTCAAGTGCATCCGCAGAAGAGGAGCCAACCAATACCGAGCAAGTTGCTCACTATACGCTAATAGCTATTGGAGATGAGGTGAGTAGTTCATTTTATGCAAATTTATCCTTTGATGAACTATTAAATGCTTTTCATGATTTATTTGATAAATACAAATTAATTAGTAAAAAATATAAATTATTAAAAAAAGAGCATGCTTCTCTTGTTAATGATTTCGAAAGATTAAAAGTTGAGCATAATGATAGTTTAGCTCCATATATGAAATGTGATGAACTAGAAATACTTCAAAAAGAAAACTTGCTACTCAAAGAAACCTTAGAAAAATTTGAGGTAGGTAGCAAGTCCTTGAATATGATCCTTGCCAACAAGGGTCACGTTTATATAAAAGGCCAAATCAGATTTGTGAGTAGCTCTCACCAAAATCCAACCACCTTTGTTAAAGACCCTACTTTACATGTTTCACCCCGAAATAAATATAACTTTTGTTACAAATTTGGGCATTTAGCTTATCATTATCCATTTAAGAAATGCAGTCCACACAAATTGATTTAGGTTCCTAAAGGAACCATAAAGAACTCCATGCTAAATGATAAGTTAAGTCGATCGATTTTTTAGGCACCCAAGGTCAAATGGGTACCTAAAAATTATCTTTTTTTGTAGAAACATTTACCATCACAAGCTAAGAGCAAGATATGGTATCTTAATTTTGGATGCTAAAGGCTTATGACCAGATATCCAAAATAACTCATGAAGCTCTCTAGCCAAAATAACAAAGAAAGATCATTAGAATTAAAACTGTCAGTTACAAAATGATACTTATATTCCATAAGATCATGATGTAATAATTATTTGAAATCTTATGTGATAAACACTTGATCTTGATCTCTCAATATTTGAAACTTGAGAATTATTATGCATGAATTTCCCTTCTCACATCTTTTGGATTTCTAAATTTCTTGGATACATTCCTTCCTTAATTTTTTCTCTGGATTGAATTCTATCTTACAAGATCATGAACTTATGGCATTCAAACCATGTTTGCTTATGAATTTTGTATGATGCATGAACTTATGGTACGAATTTTTCCATGAACTTATGATGCGAGTTGTACATGATGATGTGTGTGTAAATAAGTGTGTACTTCACAATGATAAAAATATTGTAAGATGAAACCACTCAATGTCAACACCACAACTCACCACAATCAGAGCAGTGCTCACTACCAATTAGCGGTGGCACTGCCCAGCTAGCGGTAGCACCGCCAGTTGTAATGGGTTGTAGGCGGTAGCACCGCTCGCAACTGCCCTATATAATGAATAAGTTAGGGCCGGTGGTAGAACCGACCCCAACTCATTCCACAACTTTCCTAAGTGCCCCAAAACTCTTGAATCTCTTGCTCTCCCTCTAAGAACTCAAAAATTCCTCACTTTCTGTTAAATCAAGGATCAATCTACAACATCCTCTTGGAAATCCAAAGAAGGAAAAACTACTAAGGTAATCACTAAACCAAATTGATTTCCCCTTTGTATAACTTATTTTTATTACTTATTTGTCTTCATAATTGTAGTCTCCATGAGTTCTAGAAGATCCTCTAGGGACAAAGGGAAGAGGAGATTAGATGAAAACTATGACTCTCTACTTTTCAATTCTCATCAACAGGCCCTTAAATTTTCATCCATAGAGTCTAGAAATATGTATAAGGGTAAATGTGTTAATTTAGAGGAATTAAGTGATTTAGAACCTATTTAATGGTTTGCTAATCTAAACATTCTCCTAATCCTTCAAATAAATGAACCTATCTACCCTGGACTTGTTAGGCTATTTTACAATAATTTACATGTAGATGAAAATGAAAGGGTATCTACCTATCTCTTATGACATCATATACCCATTACTGATAGTATAATTTGTAATCTCATAGGAATTGCAGAGAAAGAAAAAGGATGTTATTTTAGAGGACAATGGGATGAAGAATTAATTGGGACGAATGCCTTAAAAATATTTTTTGGTGATCCTAACTTAACTATTCTTCTAAAAAGCTATGAACATTTACTACCTTTAAGCACCAAGATACTTCATCACATCTTGATAAGTATTATTATCTCAAAACAATATCGTCATGATGAAGTAAGCCAAATGGAATTAGGTATCATGTATTGGATTATGAAGGAAAATAATAATTGTTTTGGTTACCTAATCCAACAAAACATAATTGAACTATCAAAAAAGGATACGATGCTTCCATATAGTAGCTTGATCACGAGATTAATCCATGCTTACGACATAGCTATCCCACCTGACGAAGAAGTTATGAAACAAGATAGATTCAATGTCATAAATAGAAACCTACTTCAACGGTTAAGGTGTATATTCAGAAATGGGATATGGACAAGACTGCCTAGAAGGACTGATCCCCTCCCACCTGAACCAGAACCTAAAACACCAATTTTTAGGGGTAATCAATCTCCTCCAACTGGTCCCTTTGAGGCAACACCTTCAGTAGAACAAGCACCTCCTTCATCTATCGATGACATAAGGACTCGAATGGATCGATTCGAACAACATCAAGATCGACTTGAACAACATCAAGATCAAATCTTAACTGAGTTGCTGTAGATTCATCGATAGTTTAATACCTTGTTTAGACATTTTAACTTACCACCATCTGAATAACTGTATATATTTTTTTTGGTGGGGAGAAGTTGACAAAATCTCTCACTTTTATGTTGTAATCTTATGTTGCCTACTTTGATGGTGAAATTATGTGCTTACTTTAATAAATATATCACTCTAAGAATTAGACTTAATAAATCTTTTAAATAGATAAATTCCTTGATATATTCAACTTTTGGTACTTATAACTTGATGTATTATTTGACGATCATTTGCAAAGTTAGGAATGTTAAATTGTCCGAATATATGAATTTATTGTATTTCTTTTCTGGACTATCCTTCTCTTAATGTATTCCATGAATGGGGCTTTCATGAGTCTATTTCATTTTTATCTTCCTTGGTATCAAGTTAACTTCATACCCTTGCTGTTGAATCTCGGATTTTGATGATAAAATCAATTGATGGGTTAATTGATCTAATCCATATTATTGAACTAAGTGTGCAGGATTAACTACGATAACCAGAAAACACAAAGCAAGTATACCGGAGTCAAGTTCGATGGACGTTTAAGAGTCCGAAGAATCATCGGAGATGTTGCCGGAACCAATCGAGAAGAAATCGGGAACCTGTCGGAATTTTCGGAAGTTCGCCGAAGAGATCGTCGGAGGTTCACGGAGATCACCGAGAAGGCTCGGCTACTCGTTAAAGTCATCACAAGTTCGGGAGCTTGCTAGGAGTCCGTCGGAAGAAGTTCGTCGGAAAGCTCGCCGAAACAAGACACGACGTTCGCGGTTGAAAGCTTGCTTAGGATGTGTTTTGTTATGTAGTTCACTTGTAATTAGGATTAGGATTAAGAGATAATCCTATATCCTGGTTAGGGGTCAATTGGGCCTAAAATTAGACTTGTTTTGGGCTAAATTTGAAGCCCAAACAGTCAACCGAAGAGTCTGGCAGTGGGCGGTAGCACCGCCTGGGCTGGGCGGTGGCACCGCCCAGCACTGTCAGTGTCTGACACTAACAGGCGGTGGCACCGCCACTGACAGGCGGTGGCATCGCCAGCATCGGGAACCCAACGAGAATTCAAATTTGGAGCCCAAATTTGAATCCTCTTGAGGCCTATAAATGCCCCTCAAATCTCAGCTGAGATTACAACTTTTTGAGCAGCAAGTGATTGAGAGAAAAGTCTTAGAAGAGTCTTTGCCTTTCTTTTTTTCAATTTGCTAGTGTTCACCTCCTTCTTTCTTGCTGAAAAACTGTAAGAGAGTGAACCGTAAAAGTTATAAGAGGGGTATTTACCCTTCCCTTTCAAGAGATTTGCTAGTGGAAGGTAGGAGCCTCATCGAAGAGGGGCCTCGCAAGTGGATGTAGGTCATTTGACAGAACCACTGTAAAATCGACGTAATCTCTGGTTTGCATTTACTTATTGTCATTTATATTACTGTAAACCATTTGCACTTTAATGCTATACTGCTTTGTCTCCATCTTACTTATCTCTTCAAGTTAAAACACAATCGGAACGGTTTTAAACGAAAACGTTGCTTTTATCGTACGAAGTTTCTGAAAAGTGTTTAAATCGTGAAAAGTTTATCGCACTTCACCGCTGCACTAATTCACCCCCCCCCCTCTTAGTGCCGCTCCGATCCTAACAATTGGTATCAGAGCAAGGCTCACTCTCATATTTGGTTTAATACCCAAGAGAGATGGCTTACTCCGGCATGCATGAGGGACACTCTATCACACGTCCACCTATGTTTAATGGGTCGGATTACACGTATTGGAAGACCCGTATGAGGATCTTCCTCATTTCCATGGATTTCGAGCTTTGGACTATTGTCAAAAACGGATTTCAAAAATCTTCTCTTCCGATGAGCGAATGGAATGAATCGGAGAAG
>NW_008992744.1:53132-67670 GCF_000313855.2 Musa acuminata subsp. malaccensis | reverse complement strand
CCGCCTGTGCGCGGCTGCGGGCTGCCGCCTGTACGCGGCTGCGGGCTGCCGCCTGTGCGCGGCTGCGGGCTGCCGCCTGTGCGCGGCTGCCAGCGGTAGTTCTAGCCTGTGCGCGGCCACTGCCGCCACGGCGCTGCCGCCGCGGGGCTGCTATTGCTCATGCGCGCGGCCGACCGTCGCATGGACGGATTCTGGCCGTGTGCGACCGAGGTTCTGTGATGCCGTCGCACGGACGGATTCTGGCCGTGTGCAACCCCGCGACCGGGGTTCTGTGATGCCGTCGCACGGACGGAGTTCTGTGATGCCGTCGCACGGACGGGTTCTGTGATGCCGTCGCACGGACGGGTTCTGTGATGCCGTCGCACGGACGGGTTCTGTTATGCCATCGCACGGACGGGTTCTGTTATGCCATCGCGTGGACGGGTTCTGTAATGCCCTCATATGGGACAGGTTCTATGATGTCCGCATATGGGACGAGTTCTGTGATGTCCGCATATGGGATGAGTTCTGTAATGCGTACGCTACTCGGTGTAACCGTAGATTTACAGCGAGGTCGATTTGCAGCGAGGTCGACGGTGACCATTACTGCTTAGCAATTCTTGGAAGATAAAGGTAATTATGCATCATAAATTAATTTACAGATCTAATGCATGATTTCAAAAATCGGGCTCTGATACCAATTGTAAGCATAAAAATATGTAATTATGCTAAATCAATAATGCAGAATTAACCTATATGCCAGGATTGAAATTCAATACATAGATCTAATTATACGATGCGTACCTTTTGATGCCATACGTTCAGAGATCTTGTTTGATCTGCTCAGCACCGTGATCCAAGATTGCTGCAGGCTCCGTCTTTAATCCGATCGCGCTGTCCTTTAATAGGCGAGAGCAGAGGGTCTACGAAGATTTCCTTCCATCAAGAATATCTCCGAGGAATCATTCGGACTTAGTCTATATTGGCAACGGAACCCAATTAGTTATTCTATCTTATTCAATTATAAAAAGGGTCACATATTCTAACACGAGGTAGTTATTTTCTGATGGAATGATTCGTCCGCATACGAGACGTTTCCGGATGAAATGATTCCGTCGTCTACCGACTACGAGTGGTCTAATTAATAGTTATTTATTTATTATCTTTTCCTTGTCTCTTAAGGAATGTCCACTGCTGCTGCTGTATCACCTTTGCATCGTTGTGATCAAAATTTAAACAGCAGAGAGTGCAAAGTTTCTAGCAACAAAAACAATGGTTAGTAGTACGTGTGTAATGCAACATTGTTGCTTGAAAGCATTAAAAACTCTGAGCACAATGAAACATATAATTCCTGCAAAGCACCACAAATAAGTTTCTTTGTTTGCAGCACATGGAAATGGGGCAGAACATTTGCTTAAGCATGTGGATGCCCAAACTGCACCTGCTACTTCATGTCGTACTATGTTTCGTAGGCACATGCCACGTGGCACCTGCACATGTGCATGCACCGTATACGTTTAGCATTCCTCGAACAATAACCGGTCATTCCACATAAGTATGTGTCCCTCCACATGCGAGCACGAGAGAGGGAATTGTCTCTCCATGCGCAAATTCTTCGACAAGATTAATTACTATTCGAGTTTTTTCTTTAAACGACTAAGAAATTTCCATTAGATTGATTTAACAACCTACAAAACATTTATACGTAAATTATTTAATATACGAGGATAATCAAATATAAGAAATACTACACACACACACACTCTCTCTCTCTCTCTCTCTCTCTCTCTCACATCAAATATAAGAAATACTACACTCTCTCTCTCTAAATCCAGGCTCGAGATCTCATTTGGACCCGCTCATATATACATTTGAAAAGCTTTGCTTTCGATCCTCCCTAAACTACTAAACAAAAAGAATTTTAGGAGCACTCGAACCCTTGCGATGCATATAAGATATGTATAGAACAAACTAGAAGCATTTTCTCTCGGTCTTCTCGTGTTTATTAAAGAAAAAATATATTTATAGAATTAATACTAATTCATAATAGATTTTTTTCATACTTAAATTCTTCAATTAACTTTATTGTCCAAGTAATTTAAATTATATTAAGATTATAACCCTACTTACCGATCCAAACATAAATCGAAAGGATCTTTTATGAGTCGGAGGCCAAACTGCAAAAGCACTAGCGTCGTCAGTATAGGCTTGGATTTACCGAGGCACTACAGACTCTCTCCGACCTACACCAGCCCAAATCGAGATGCGTGTCTTTGACCTGCTTAATGCTGACTTGGTCGATGCTGAGGTCATCTGACCCGTGCCAACTTCTGTACAGTCAAATCTCAGTTGTGCTAACTTGGACTGTGCTAATCTAAGTGGAGCCGACCTCAGCTGTCCCCGTCTTGTCTATTTGGCACCTCCACCCAGTCGGACTCATAAATTATTATATCACATCACATATAAAATATCAAAAAGATGATCTATTGATTCATGTGTACTTGACAGATTAATCATTGTCAGGGAACTATGAAGATGTAAAGGTATTCGTCCAATTTCACCTAACAAGAAGAAGCCAAGTGATGTTATCATTTATTTCGCCAAACAATTTCTGACGCATAGCGTGTGCTACATTCTTAGTGGAGGAAAACAAGTCATACATTCATCTCCTGTTCCTTCGCTTTTGTTGCCACCAATTCAATCAATCGTGTCACGTTCTCATACGAAGAACCTTCCTCCGTCATCGCTTTCCGTGCCTTCTCTCCAAATTCTTTAGCTCTCCTTCTCCTCTCTTCTCCCTCCTGCCCTCCGTCCATCAACCTCTCCACGGCCTTAGCGACTTCCTCCCTCGAGATCCGCGCTCCCTCATCCGACGATTGCTTCATCTGCTGCATGGAGGTCTTGACGCCCACCGCGACTCCGATCTCGAGCACATCCACGATCAACTTCTCGTTGAGGAATTGCTCCGAGAAGAGCGGCCATGTCGCCATCGGTACGCCCGCACTCGCGCTCTCCAGCGTCGAGTTCCACCCGCAGTGCGTCAAGAAACCACCCACCGCCGGGTGCGACAGGATCATCACCTGCGGCGCCCACCCCCTGATCAAGAGACACTTTGAGTCACCTTCTTTCTCGAGCTTCTCTTGCAGCCATTGGTCTACTGCTCCCGGAAACCTTTCCAGGCCATTGATGACCCAGATGAATGGCCTGTTTGAGGCGAGCAGACCGTAGCCGAGCTCCATCAGTTGAGCGGGTGCGAAGCTGCCCACGCTACCGAAACTGACGTAGATCACGGACCGTGGTTTCATCGAATCAAGCCAATCTAAGCATCGGCTTGCATCCACTGACATCTTCTTACCCCTATTAGCCATGCCCAACCTAACACAGCGACACCGGTCCGATGGTGCACACCTTCTTCCCGGAGGCCGCCGCTAAGCGCTCGGCATATCCTGGCTCCAATTTGTCGAAACTGTTGACGAGGACACCGTCCATGGCGAGTTCGCCCTCTCGTACTTCATTGCGCATCTCCGTGAAACGAGGCAACAACTGGAATTGAAGTGGTAGTTGCTGCCTGGCGATCTCGAAATGAAATGGCAAGCCTGGGAGCACGAAGGGCTCGGACGGGGACGACGCGCGCTCATGGGGCCTGTAACAGTAGAGGTTGTGCATGCAAAAGAGTGCGAAGGAGCCACAGCCTTGGAAGATGAAGCATGGAATGCCGAGCTCGCGAGCAACCTCCGGAGTCCACGGGTAGCACGCGCCACAGATGATGCAGCTCGGGGCGATCGTCTGCTCTCGAAGCAGCTCCTCCAAGGGCTGCCGCAGAAACTTGGATCCGTGGTAGAGGTTGGGCATCAAGTCCATGGAGGGTAGGCTGTCGCCGGTCTCGCAGCCCTCCGGGAGGCCCACCTCCACCGAGGGTAAGGGGAGGGTGGCGAAGCGGATGGGAAGACCCGAGCTATGACGACACTATGAAACCCATATCACTATGTCAACATCGTGCCGCATTAACCATTGACCAGAAGGATAAATCAGACTCGGTCGACCAAACATACACGGCTGATGGAGCACGAGGCCACTATGACGAGCGAAGTGGTCGACTAAGAACAAGACGTGTCAAACTTGAAAGGGCTCATAGAGATGGACGCATATCATCTTTAACATTGTTGACCTCAATTCAAAGGTCAACAGGAGCAGGCCATGTCCCTGATAACATGATGTCGATAAGGAACGCCTCCAAGGCCTCTTGAAAAAGTCACACTTTCCTTCGTCTATCGGAGAAGGATCTATCCATCTTTAACTTCGACTGTCACGACGTTGTCATTGCTTTCTTTTATCTTCCACTGTCATGATCCCTGTAGCAGACTAACTTTATCTTCCGCTTCACTGTCATGAATAATTGATTTATCAAATTTGTCATGCCTGAGTCACTCGATTCAGTTTGTTATGCCTGAATCACTCGTTGAAAATACTTAAATTGATAATAGTTCATCCATCAAATTCGTATATATTAATCTAAATTTTTATAGCATTCTGATGTTGGACTGGATTAGGATTTTATAGTCTCCTCTACTTACAGACTTAACATTGTCCAAAATCTACTAGATTCACATGAGACTTAGATAATAGTGATCCATATTATGTTATAATCTCTCTTGTTCAAGGGCTTAACATCTTCGTTAAAGCCTAACATAGTTAGAATCTAGTAGGTGCACATGAGGTCTAATCTAGTAGGTGCACATGAGGTCTAATCTAGTGGTGATTCCACCTTATGATGCACCCTTTAATCTTGTCCACCGATGACCCTATTTTGATCAAGATGGATAGACCTATTAAATTGCTATTGAAATGAGATCTATACAAGAAAAAGCACTTGTTTGTTTACTAGGAGAATCCCAAAAGTATCCGAATCGAAACATGGCTTTCACAGTTTGGAATCAATAGATGATACCAAAAGGAGTAATAATATCATAAGAAATAAGAAAGAGACTCGTAGAAACAAGAGCTTTTGTCTATTTTCTTTAATCCATGTTCATATCTATATAAACACATGAATTCACACAACGATGTGTTATCTGATTCTATCCACAGATAATCTTCTCCTATTCGAATCTCTTATCATGTCTAATACCAACCCAACTTATATGTCGTGATATGTCCTCTAATCTCATTTATGGGTAACCATTTATTATTCGATACTCTCATCATGTTTAATACTATTCAGGCCTGACACCATTTATTATGACTTAAAATAATTGACCTAGTAACTTCAATAAATCTACATTCATTAGATCTAAGTTAATCTAATTCTTTTATTCGCTTCTACTTCCAATGTTGGGTTAAACTGTGATTGACATGATAAAAACAACCACATATTATTTTGTAGATTCAATTTGCATTTCGTAAAACTAACATAATTCACTTAAAAAGTACAGAAAAAGAAATAAATATCAAAATGGATTAAGTAAAACCGCACATTCAATGCTCTGTTGTGTGTGCTTAATTGATTATTGAACCATTCTTTACCTTTGAATCATTTATTGGTATCTGTTCAAGCTCTTACAATTATCTTTGTGTGCACATCGGCCGTGATAATTATGTTAGTGCGTTAGCTTATTAACTTCATTTTCTTTTGCAGGTAGCATAAACAAATTCTTCGTAGATAACATCTGTTGCTGCAAGCAGAAAGCAGAGGGATTAGTAACTAACCTTTCTGCAGGACCGATCTCTTCTGCATTTATGTGTTATGATCAAAATATAAACAGCAGACGATGCAGAACTTATGTGTTTCCACAACCGCTGATCTGATTTGCAGCAAGCTAACAACAAAAAAACAATTGTTAAAATAGTAGTTGTAATGCAACAACAGCAACAAAGCTTGAAAGGATTAGAACTCTGAGCCGAGTGCAACATATCTTGAGAGAAGAAATTGTTTCTTTCATAGCTATTCAAACAAGTTCCCATTTTCATGCAAGAAGAAAAGCCTAGAGAAATCATCAACAAGACACATATCTAATGCTTTTTGCTACTCTGGATATTCCTTTGAATAACATATACAGAGGTAGGGATCTGGAATGAAGACCGCTAATGAAAGAGATATGACTAAAACAATAGTTTTTAGTTCAAATATTTTATCTGGCATTCAGTATGAAAGACACAGGCCATTGCAAAATCCATGAAGTGAAAGAGCCTCTTTTTTTCCCATTCTTGCCGCTAGCCTAAAATCCACTAGAGACAAAGGCCAGTCCAAAATTTATGAAGTGAGACAGACTTCTTTGCCATAAGCCTAAAATCCAGTAGAGTTCTAATTTTTTGATGCAGTTAATGTGCTTACTCAATCAGGTATAATTTTACTTCCACATGAAGGCTCAATAGATGCACTACACATTTCTTATTCAAAAGGAGTCACAGGCAGATCCATCTGAGGAACAATCGTAATTCTTCTATATATATGAAATTTAAAGTGTTGTATCCTGCTAGATAAAGGTAGAATAAAGAATCTAGTATTTGAAAAGATAATGTACTTGATGAGATCACCGAGAAAGCTGTGTTTAACAGAAATTCCTCGTCTCTGACAAGTATCCAAAACCTGGTTAGCTGCAATAGAAACTACTAAATTCAAGAATTTGACGTTAGAGGCCCACAATTGTTCTCCTCTTTGCTATTTGTTGAGTAGCCTGGCAATAAACAACATACCAAAGCCACCAGATGATAGTTCAAACTCTAATCAGAATAGGTGGGAACTTACCTTCACAAAACTCCTACATGATGAAGTAATGCCATGAACGAATCTAACTTGATTACAATGTGCTTGTTTCACATTGTGATTGTTTATAGTTGCAAAGCCCAACCACTGTTTGCTAAAATACTAGAGAGATGCATAGTAATATGCCCGTATGCTGAAGAAAAGTGTCATACTCCATAAATTTCATGCATAGCTGCTAATTCTCCTAAACATAACTGAATATGCATGCATATTTAGAATTAGAATGACATCATAAACCTTAGCAAACATATAGCATCCTGATGTTGACTTCCTCCTGAAACTTAGTTTTCCATTTACAGATATGTTGATGAAATATGGGACAAACCAATGCCCTAGGGCTCCTCCCAATCCATGCCTGGGTAGGTAAAATATAAGCAACCTCACCCCTACATACAGAAAGGTCATTTTGCATGACTCAAACTCCTTGACCCCTAGTGTGCAATGGAAAAACAACATTGTAATGCCAAAGCTCATCCTCAAAGTGGACAATTGCGACCAAATATTCATACATATGTACAAGTCAAAGAGGCTAATAAGCATATAAAGTATCATCAAGAATACATCAAGAGAGAAATCATTATGTTTTGAAGCTTTGGTGGTCAAAAGATGCTGAATTTTATGGGACCTAGATGAGGTTGGATGAAGTGCAGTGATTCGGAAAATTTACAAGTACTATCCCATGAAAGACTAAAATATGTACTCAAGCTGTATGATAAAATACAACTGCCCTGGAAGTTGAAAGCCTAGACCATGGGCCCTCCTGATCACCCAGAAAACCCTGTCCAGCTAAGTATATAAATCTAAGCTGGACAAGAAGAAACTAGACAGACTAAATATCCATCAAATGCATCATGCTACTGTACATGGCTGTTGATTATATTTCCATGTCTGATGCCATGTTTTTCCATTTCAGAGCATGTCATTACATGTCGCAAAACATTTACAATATCAGTGAGGCACCAGAATCAGTATGGTAACTGTTGATGTGTACTCTGTTATTCTAAACAATATACCTCTTTTGTTTCAAATCCATGGTCTCTACAATTCAGAAACTAAAATGTGGCGACTCAGATACAGTTTCAAAAGCTTTATCATTTGCGTGCAATGGCTATTACTGGTTCATGTAGCCAACTTCATGGCAATCAACTTGCATTGAGCATGTAAGTTCGTCCTCTTCATACTGAAAAAATACCTGATCAAAACTACTTCTGGAATTGCATCTGCAATTCTTTGTTCGAACCTGTGCTCTGTCGCTACTTACTCTATGCTAAGAAGTATTCAAATAACTGCGACATTGTTGCAGTTTTGGCACTCAACCTTCACTTAGAATAGGCTGAGAAATACACATCAGGCGCCAGGAAGACAAACCAAACCTGATCCCTAAAATATGCAACAAATCATTACCATGGTACCTAATCTCCACTGGAGTAGCATGTGCCTTACAATAGCATAAAAAAACTACCTACCCTAACAAAGCAGAGGGAAAAAAGAAAAAAGGGAACAAGGGATTGGCAATGGAGCTGACTCAACAATACTTGACATGGCAATGGAGTTGAATCAGTTCCTAATTAGACCAGTAGCAGAGAAACACTACAATTACAAGTACTCAATTCTTCCACTTAACAATGAGGGCAAAGTAACACCAACCAAATAGGAAGTGTTGCAGACGTCTATCATCTTTTGCTAGCAACTACAAATCCAATTCCAAAATTCCAAGCTCCTAATACAATTCATAATTAGGGCGTCAAGTGAAGCACCAAGCACCAGGCTTCTTACCACCTTGGATCGATGGGAGTCCCAAGAACGTGAAATCCACCAATAACAGAGCCAACTGATAGGTGATCCAAAAATAAGAAAAAGAAAGCGAGAACGAACGAAAGGGTGGAGACGGAAGCGATTTACCTTGGGGAGGGGGGGCTTCATCCATCTACTAAGAACTCGGCCGGAGCAACCTTGAATCGGAAGCAAAGAGAGAAGACGAGCAGAGAAGCGAATGACGCGCGGTAAACGGTTACGCTATCAAGTGGGCCCAAGGTGGAGGCGAAGAGATCGCAGTCCCTTGGCTTTTGCTTATACGCGCGTATAAGATAAGTATATCCGTGTAACGAGAAGGTTTTGTTAGAATCAAAATATTATAAGGGCTATTATGCAAAATACGGAAAGGTGTAAATTGTTATTTATGCCCATATTTACTAATTTATTACAACTAAGTCCAGTGTATACCCCATGGATAGATGCACACCACCCTATCCAAATCCCACGCCTTCTGCTTTGCGCATCCCGCCTCTTCCCTATCCGTCTTCCGTCCTCCTTCGCCGCGCATGGCGCTGCCATCCGCCTCGATCACCCGCTTCGATTTATCTGGTCACCAGAAAGTGACAGGTGAGGCCCTCGACATGGATTCTTCCGCCCTACCTTTCCTTCTCGCAAACTGGAATTCTTGGCTGTTTCTTGTTTTCTTGATGATGAGGTTCTTGACTTGATTGACTTGTATGCAGGAATTCTGCGTGGAAGTGTAAGTCCGGTAAGACTCTATTCGACCACCCTCCCTTCTTTTATGAGGTAAAAGATTAGACTTTGGGTTCGGATCACTCTTAATTGGACCTTTTGTCCGACTTAGGAGTAGCTTAGGTTTGCAGTGAACTTGGCAAAATGTAGGCTTCGACATTTTTACTTCTGGAGCAATGGTAAAGCTTGACTTCTGAGAAGTATTTTTGTTCATTCCAAATCGTAATTTCTTGTTTCGGATTTGGCCAACTTCGCAAGTTGCATGAAATTTCATCAGCACATACAACTGAAAATTGATTCAGTTTATAACATTTCACTGAAAGAAGCATTGCTTAGAGTTATGTGGACTTTGGCACGAGATTTTGGATAGTTCGAAAGAAAGCAATTTGCAAAAAAAAAAAAAAAAAAAAACAATGAAATTTAGCTACGAATACTTACCTAGTCGCCATGGATCTGGCAAAATTGGTCAGGAACCACTTTCGATTCTTCTTTATGATAAGCAAATAATTTAAGATCTGTTTCCTTTTTTACTTATTGCATGAATTTTCATAGAGGAGCTTTTACCCACTTTGTCTAAATTGTTCTAATACTTCACTATAAAAAAATTATAATGTTGCATTTGGCAAATAAGTAAACATTTACCGATGCTTTGTTTAACTCTCAGCAGTCTTTTGAGTCGGAATTGTGATGGAATGTCTAGCACATCAAAACTTTCTTGAATCCAGTTAAAATTTGTTCCAGTTAAACTTTCTTGAATACACATCTTCCTCTGAAGTTCAGCTTTTCTAAACAAAAGAAGTTATTCCCATTCTTGGACTTGGATTGGAATTTTAGAAAAGGTTCTTTTCACCTGCATTTTGAATATTCAGCAGATATTAGCATCAATAATTAACGTTGCTTTTTATTAAGCTCGACCATTATATATTCATTTTACTTTCATTTCTGGTCTTTGACTCTTTCAAAAGTTATGTTTTCATCTTAAAGGCAAAACATCAATCTATTTGCGGTGGATCACTTGGGTAGCAATTTTCCTAAGATCCTTAGTTGCATCTTGCACAAATAAGTACTGAAGGCCTAACTGATCTCATTCTGCAGTAACAAACATTTACACAGAAAAAATTGTCATACCACCAACAATAAAGAAAATAATCATCAAGCTAAATATTGGATTAGCCGATTAGGCCATCTTTAAGTGAGTCCACCTCCAATTCAGTCTCTTCATTTAAGATTTCTAAATAAGTTCTTACTACATCTAAATTGTAAGATCTTCATGCTCCAAGGCATAAAATATTTGAAGACCTCAATACCTGAGTTTTTCTCCAGTCTTAAGTAGTATATTAGTGATTTAAAAAGCGTTAGGCGCCAAGGTCCAAAAACGCCCGAGGCGCTAGGCGCTCGCCCGAACGAAGCGAGGCGTTAAAATATAAAAATATATAATATAATTAATAAATATAATTATTTAAAATTTTAAATAAATATATGTTATTAAATTAAAAAAATCTAAGATACAAAATCACAATATCACATTAACAAAAAGTTTCAAAATTCAAAACAATAAAATTTTATATTAAAGTCATTTATCATAATCAATATTATCGTCATTTTTACACAAATCATCTTCATTGAATTTGTCTTCTTCCTCTTGTCCTTTGACTTCTTCCTCTTCATCAAGATATGTTTCATTCTCTATGTCTTCAACAATAGCAGGAGCCAAGCTTAATACTTTTGCAATAATTTATCTTGAAACCTGACAATAATTTCAAATAAATAAAAATTAACAGTATTAAAATCAAAATAATATATTATTAATCTATTAACAGTATTAAAAATTAATAATTTTAAATAAACCTAACAATATTAACAGTATACAGTATACTGTTAACAGAATACAGAAGGAGAAGGAAGAGTGTAACGGGGTGCTGAGTTTGCTGATTGAGAAAAGAGGAAGCGGCAGCGGCAGCGGGAGCCGAAGCGGGAGTGTAAGGAGGCAGCGGGAGCGGGAGTGTAAGGAGGCAGCAGGAGGGGGAGCGGCGAGTGGCGACAGCGGCAGCGGTAGCGGCGAGCAGCGGTAGCGGGAGCAGGAGCGGTAAACGGCGACAGCGGCGAGTAGCGGGCGCGGGAGCAGCAGCGGCAAGTAGCGGGCGCGGTAGCGGCAGCAGCAACGAGCAGGGTTAGCCGGTTAGGGTTGGGCGGCGATAGCTGATATCGATTTTAGTTGGTTCGATTGAACCAACTAACCACCGGAGACCGAACCAGACCTAAAATCCTGGTTCGGTCGCCTGGTTTAACATAGACGCTCGCCCGAAGTACCCAACGCCTGGGCTCGGGCGAGCGCCTAGGTGGCGCCTCTTTGAAGCGCGCCACCTGGAAGTTTAGCGAGGCGCTCGGGCCTCGCCTCGCCCGAGCGCCTAGGCGAGTGCCCGAGCGCCTTTTTAAATCACTGTAGTATATTACCTGAAGCTGTACTGAATTTGTACTCAAGGAAAATATTAAGAATACACTTTCTAGATCGTTGTCTAATTTGTCATGAGAGCTTCCTTTCAACCAAATATATATTATCGGAAAGGATCGGGTTCTCTCCAGAATCTGTGTAATACACAAGCTGCGGATCAGTTTCAGATCTCTTAGTTGCTAGTTGCTTGGTAAGTTACCATGTAAATTATCCATACTTGGCAATCTATTTTGGAATGGAATTAGCCTCCTCGAGTGGTGTGTGGAGTTTAATTGTTCCCCTTCCATCACCTTGTCCATCACAGACAAATGGTTGGTTTTCTTCTTTAGAGATGAACAAATTTCCCAGATATATAGCATCAATTATTGTTCTGCATAGTGGCTAGCACATCGTCAGTGTCTCTGAATTTCTCAAAACTGATTAACTATTTACAATGATTCAATCATGGGTCAGAGTTATATAAACCCAGTCCCCTATGGGCTATTGTGGACTTAGACCTGAAACATGTGCTTGTGAAATAGTTGCCTGGGTAACTCACTTGGAAATTTTATAAATAATGTGACGAAATACAAGATTGTTTAATAAAAGTTAACTCTTCCCACAAAGACAGTAGTGGCCCATATATGGAAAATCAAGAAACAATCATACTTGGGAAATTATATCTGGTTTTATTGTCATTCACGCCGTTTAGGTGCCAACTCGTTCGACAAGACATGATCAGAAATTGTGCTGCTTTAAATTTGTCTTCTGTTGCTCATTTAATTTGTTAGACTTTATATTTTTTGCCAATGAATTGAGCTGCCAGATTTCCAATAAAGATTCTCAACAGGTGCTCATCAGGAGCATTAGACGAGGCAAAGTACATCATACCATCAGCAGATCTGGAAGCCGCTGCCTGCTTAATGTCACAGTGCCCTGCAGTATCCAATCAGCACTCATGACTGCTTCAGCTACACCATATGATCCATCAAGATGTGTGCAACCTTCTCTACCAATTATTCCCCAGAACCTAGGTGCAGCTTTATCAGAGTACATACAGGGCTTGATAATAGCAGATATTGATCCTGCCACAGTAAAACTTGCTATCAGTGTCACAGGCCCTTTCCTCTCAGCATTTGGTTTTTTGTTCATTCTAAGGATCATCATGTCTTGGTACCCCAAACTCCCAGTGAAGAAATTCCCTTACATTATCGCTTATGTTCCTACAGAACCTTTTCTCAGCATCACAAGGAAGGTGATACCACCTCTTGCTGGAGTAGATGTCACACCTGTTGTCTGGTTTGGATTGGTTAGTTTCTTGAACGAAATATTAGTAGGGCCTCAAGGGTTATTAGTGCTTCTATCTCAGCAGTTGTAGAACATTGATGTGTACAGTTCTCTATCACTATTTAGCTTCTTCTGCTCAACATCCAGTTGCCTACTTGTCGAATCTGGCAAGTTACATTAACTTCCACCATTTGGAGAAAATTCTGGTACCCTGGTTGTATGAGACTGCAGGTATATGAATCTGGGGTGTCACCTACATGTTATATGTTTGACTTGGTTTGTTTCTTTCATTACATTGAACAGGTAACCTTTGTATGTATACTTTGACCTTGGAATAAATATCTTCTCATCATTTATCATGTCTCTGGGCACCCCAAAGCTTCCTGACAATTTTTTTTGTTACACACTACTACTGTTTGATATAATGTGTTTTGCTGTCTCTGCACAGTTTAAATCTAGTTCTTGAAATTCATGTTGTTAGGACATTGTTGAGTTCAATGACCAAAGATCATTTTCAACTCTTGGCATCTTGGTCAAAACTTGGCTCTGGTTAGGAGCTTGTTAGGTAGCAACTTTAGGCCTGTTTGGATACTGATGATAATGCAATGATTTTACTACAAAACAATAATGCAATAATTTAATCACAATGGCTTCTGTTCCAACAGAGAAAAAGCTGCACTAGGAGAATGAGTAATCTAGCAATGCATGCACTTGGATCACTTGCATCAAATTGAATGGATATTGCTACATTCCCTCCAAATGTTTAGTAGATTGCCATCCTCTACTTGTTTCCTTACATTTTTCTTGTTCTATGTAATTCAGTGAGATCTCACCTGGAAATGTCCCAATGAACACAGTTTAACCATTAAACACTAAATGATGGTGAAATTGTGTATGATGACTGAAACTATTAGAATGGTTCATAGCATGAAAAAGTTTTTAGGCTATCAAAAGTCTACATAAAATAGATCCTCACACTAGATGGCTTGGGCTTGGCTTGGTAAAACCCATGCATGATTTGATTATGCTTCTTAATATAATGAATTCAATGTGGTTTAGCTACTATTTATTAGTATTAATCTTATTTGAACTAACTCAAAAATCAAGAATTCAAAGCTTGGCAATAAGATTTTAGGCAGTCAAAAGTTTTGACTAATAAAAGAGAACCATGACTTCAACAGTGTTGCATTGAGGAAAGATGAATCGTCCACAAGTAAAACATGAGATGATGAACTGCTTAATTCTTTTGCCATCTCGACCCCAGAAATCAATGCTACAGCACTTTGCTGTATCTAAGTTGTACTATATCAAGAAGTTTAATTAGTTTGATGCAAACTAGTTAGTGTTTCTGTTAATTTTCTTTCTTCCTCTTCTCTGACTTCTGTTTTCTACTTAATCCTCACTGTGTTTATTCCTTGCATCTCTTTCGTTTTCTCTGCTGATTTTTGATGTATTTATATTCATTTGGCCTCTAACAATTTGACAAGAATTTTTAATCTTCCATAAAAAAAATAATTAGTACAGAACTTCTTAGAGATATTATAGTGGTGTAATAATAGAAAATGTGAGT
>NW_008992744.1:32860-52564 GCF_000313855.2 Musa acuminata subsp. malaccensis | reverse complement strand
CAGGCTGCAGTGATCTCGCTGACCCCAAATAGATCTGTTTTAACTTTTTTTTTTTTTTTCTTTCATGGCTGTTTAAGCATCTTTTGATGATCTAGCTCCTTGAAAAGAACTTTATTTGGCAAGTTTGATGTGGTTAGCACTATCAATTGATGCTTGTAGTGGCCATTGCTTCTTTAATGAAAAGATAGCTTTTCAAGATCAAGAAAGGCCAAATAAGTGCTTTGTTTGAGTAAACTAGCAGAGCTGACTATCAGCTGCAATTTTGTGTTGCTTGAAACGACGGTGCAGTGTCTTCTCTTGCTGATTTAGTTGTCACTGCAAACAGATTAAATATTGTTCATGATTTAGTTCTGTATTTGAAAGCTTATGCAAGCGGTAAAACTATTTGATCAGTAGGCCCTTCAAGATTTTGCATTGAAGTTGGAAATTAGGTCTGGAGAAGGCCATCTTCAGGTCATGTCAGATACTTTGAAGCCATAACAATGGCTGCAATTATCCCAGTCTTACACAGCAAATCTCTGTGCTCATCAGTAGGTAAGTCTTTTAACCAAACTGATCCACTAGTGATCAGAAAGTACATGCAATTGTTACTCATAAAACTGTTTCTTTCTGCTGTAGTCGGAATTAGGATGCATATTATCTTCGTTGTTTGGTGTGCTAAGCACTTGTGTATTCAATTGATGTCTTACTAACAAGGATGTTTTAGTAAAGAAGCATCAATTGTCACAACAATTCAAAGTTGTCTCGAGTTTAGGTTGATACTACTATTTGGCAATGTGACTGTTGTGGTTGCTTATCTGGTGGACTTAATGATAGCAAACCTTTGATTTTCCACCTCAAATTAAGCCATCGAGTATCATTATGTGATATAATCTCTTCACTTCAAGTCATTTTCACTAATATTCTCTTTTTAGTTCTGGTAAACTCCATCCACTCGTAGTTCCACTCAAGTCGCGATGCAGATATGGACACCAACATCAGGCATTATTTTGGTACAGTTATGTGACTTCGCACTCATTCTCACCCTAAAAAGAATGCCCAACTTATGAAGTGATAAAATATAGTATGCTACATGATTGAATGGGTTGAGTCTCCAACTTAACTTTGCAATACACAAACCACATGAACAAGATTGCTCCACAGAGTATGTTGACCCCACAGTGTTGTAGACAGTCTCTAGTGGAACACTTTCTCTTTTTCTTATTGCTTCCTGTTGCGATAATTCATAGGGCTGCTTTTGAACTGGATCACATACATTATCATGATTCATGAGCAACTTGGAGATGGTGGACTCTTGTTCTTCTTTTAGCCTATCATTGCTGTGGTAATTAGTTAAGAGGACCAAATTACAAATCCCACTAATTGAAGTGAGAGAAGTGGTGGTGTGTGACCTTTTGTTTCCACCTACAGTCTGATAACAAGGATAAGAACTGGCTACCAAAATGCACATGTAACTGAGTACTCTGTGCCTGTAAAATATATTGGAATATAAATTAAATTATATGGCTTTCAGTTAAGAAAAAAAATAGTGACACATAAACTAATTTTAAGGCAAAATCTCTTCTTTACATGTCAGAATTAATAGAGATTTTAAACCCATGATTAAATCGATATTATCCATAGAATGAACAAGAGATGACTTTTTTTTTTTTTTGTTAATAAGATTTTTTTAGGTCTTTGTTTAGGAAGCCTAAAAAGTACCCAAAGGACATACATACCCTTTGATGATGGTGATTATTGTCACTGTCCAATTGATTAAATATTAAATTTTGAGTTAAGGAAAAAAAAAAAAAAAAACCATAACAAAATCTTTGGCTGGCTAGTCACAAGTTGAAGTTTATAAGTGAGCATGTTGGTGTGATCCCTTTGGTTCGTTGTAGCTTGATGAGATCCAGTTTTATAATAGTTATATCAAAATGTGACTGTAGAATGGGTGGGTCTCACAGCTTTCTCTTCAACTAATAATCATAATAATTAATTTATGCACATCAGTTTGCTCATTGACTCTGTGAACATTGTTTGCCCATTCCACAATAAAAGTCAAAGCAAGAAGCTTCCTAAAAATTGTAGTTTTGAATTGCCAGTCGCTTGATTGAACTTGTCAAAGTTAGGTTTTGAATCATTAATCCCAGATGACATACGCATGATGATGCAGTTTACCATATCCAATACCATTGACTTCTTATCAAGTCTTATTTGCAGGGCATTGTTGATGGTTAGAATAAATTAAGCTGGTTTCCACTAACATCTCTTAGAATAAATTATTAGTGTTAACAGGGTTGGATTCAAGTTGGAATGCCCCCATACATTCGATTCAACGAGAAACAAAACTAAAAATGTGTGGATTTCCATATTAAAAACATAGTATCGGTCTCTCTTTCGTTGCTTGTATCTCGATCATGATAAATCTAAGCCCAGTAACGTGCTCGTATGAAATTGCTAATGATCTTAAAACCTAAGGTCTTGGGCGATCAAACCCTCCATCAATTGATTATGTATGTGTGAGACATAAACATAATTAAAAAAAATTATTCGTCCATATAGAGAGACGATATCGTAGATGTGAAGGTCGAACCTCATGATCAAATATTCAATAATATATTCGTTTATTTTTTTAACATAAAAAATTCAAAGGCTTATTAATAGAATAAAATTTATTTAGTATTTTTCAACTTTCACATTAATACTCATCCCCAACATAAATTGCTATTATAAATTATCATGCATGAGAATAAGTAACGGTTGGTTGACCGATCGAATCACTCACTCGAACAAGTTAAGTTACGCTTCGGGTTACAACAGTTGACGGTACCAAATGACATGAATAGTTGGAAGTCACCGTCACGAGGTTTACCTTACCAACTAACCAAGTCACATAGCCACCTTAACAAAGTATATGGTATATGAAGAGCCGACCGAAATCTAAAGAATTCACAATCCAAGAATAAAGACCACAAAAATGTCATGCGATAAATAATCCTTCCTCATCGACTGTAGATATATCAATCTAGCCGTGGAGACGATGGAGCGGAGTCGTTGCACCTGCATGAGAAAGTCAACATTGAAGGGAGGAAAGTCGTCGCCACGTGTAATGCATGTGCTAATCACGTGACTTCGCGGCGGCAAAGTCAACGACCGGTGGCACGCATGCAGCCAACCCTCTGGCACTCTGAATCAGACAGAACCCATAGATTCTTTGAGAAGTCAAACAATCTCCCCTTCTTCTACAAATTTTTCCTTTTTTTGGAGTGAAGTCTTTGATCTGAAAACGAGAAAGTCTTTTTGTTCTTTCAGCCAAAGCAATAGTCCACAGGCCACTCTCGGAATCAATCATGTTTATGTTGCTTCCCAACGAAGGTAAGAGTATAATATATGGATAATTATGTCATCTCATGAAGACTTTTTGCGAGGGGTAATATTTCTATTGATTTATTTTTATTTTTTATCATTTATAATCTTATTTTAAAAATTATTAATATTTTTAAGATATTTCTCTATAAATAAACATAATATCCTTCATTTTATCACTTCATTTTAATACTTTTAATTCATTCTATATTATTTTTTTTATCATTTTTGTTCTTTTTCTAATCATCTAACGAAGATGATCAGACTAAGGTTTCACTCACTGGAATGATGATTGATTGATGATGGATAATATGATTATATAAAATAAAAATAATTGAGAAGTATGATTGATGATTGAAAGATTATATTTAATTAAATTATATTTTTATTTTATTTTAAGAGATTAACAATAGAAAAAAAAAAAAAGAGATTGTCAACCACAACATCCGACCAACTACAGGTCAACGTTGGGGCGAAGGAGGTGAGAAGAGATGTGGTATGAGCAGTCAACGTCGCCCACGCCGTCGGTGCGTCGGAGATTTTGACCTACTGGCGGCCCCACCTAGTGCCGGTGGGTTCCCACAGCTGCATTAGCCACCGTAGATCTTTGGCAAACGACATCGACGACAGAGAGATGGGGACGAAGATTTCTCCCCTTGGCAGTATTAAATTCCGTGGCGTTCAGAAAAGAATACACGGGAAAGAAGACGAGAGAAAAAAGAGGGCAAGAGAGAGTGACCACCACGAAGAAGACAATACCATCTCTCTCTCTCGCTTTGGATACTTCCCTCTCGGTTGTATCTCCCTGCTGCTGTCCGATTTTGGAAAGCGTCGCTTCTCCACGGTGTCCCGGCCTCCTGCTTCAATTCTTCCTCTTCTTCCTGTTCTTGCGAGGCTGGAATCCCGAAAACCAGCAAAGAAGCGAAGGGTCCCTGGAAATCGTTGATGGGCGCTCCCAAAATTGGATTTTTAGCATGAAAAGACCCTCCTTTACCCCCTTCTCCCTGTTGATGACACGCAGGGGAGGTTTCCCGGCGCCGCTGTCGCTCCCGGCATGCTGCTTGTTGCTGTTCGCGTTGTTAATCCGGGCTCAACTGGCTTTCTCCCAGAACCAGACTTGCGATTCCAAGGATCTCAACGCGTTGCTTGGGCTGTCGAATGAGATCGATCTGGCGAAGCTGGGATGGAGCCGAAATGGCTCTTCTTCCGGTTGCTGCGACTGGTTTGGTGTCTCCTGCGGCCCCCCGACCATCAACGGTAGGAGGGTGGTCGGTTTGGATCTCAGCAACAAGAGCTTGAAGGGCTCGATCTCTGATTCATTTGCCGGGTTGGATCAGCTGAGAAGACTCGACCTTTCCGTGAATTCTCTGCAAGGAGTGGTTCCTCCGCAGCTGCTCCGGTTACCTCTGTTGGAGTTTATCGATCTCAGCATGAACCAGCTTGAAGGGGAGATTCCGTCGAACTTGAGCCTTCCGGCGATCCGAGTGTTCAACATTTCTTACAACTATTTCACCGGCCATCACCCGATCTTTGCAGGCTTGAGCAATCTCACCTCCTTGGACCTCACTGCCAACGATTTCCATGGCCCTATCGATGCTGGTATCTGCAACTCCTCAGCCAAGATACAGGTTCTCCGCTTCGCAGGCAACATGTTCGACGGCAATCTCCCGAGAGGTCTCAAGAACTGCATCTCCCTCACCGAGCTCTCGCTCGGTATGAATGACCTCGATGGAGATTTTCCTGGTGACCTCTTCAGCATGGCATCCTTGACGCACTTATTCCTCCAGGGGAACCGGTTCTCGGGCAATCTGATCACAAACATGAGCAATCTTTCGAACCTTGTCGAGATTGATCTCTCCCTGAATAGATTCTCGGGGTTTATCCCTGATGTTTTTGGTAGCCTTGCAAAGCTCGAAGCTTTTTCGGCTCAGTCCAATAAACTTGTTGGTAATCTACCTTCTTCATTGTCGAACTTGTCATCGCTTAGGGTGCTGAATCTGAACAACAACTCGCTCAGCGGCGAGATCGATCTCAATTGCTCTGCCATGGCCAGATTAAGCACCCTTGATCTCGGTTCCAATTCATTTTCTGGCCCTATCCCTGGCATCCTTCCTCAATGTGTACAGCTTAAGACCTTAAATCTTGCTAGAAACAATCTTACCGGAGAAATTCCCACCAGCTTCAAGAGCTTCACTCAACTCTCTGATCTTTCTCTCACCGGTAACCATTTCTCTAACATATCAGCAGCTTTGCAAATTCTACAGCACTGCCCCAAACTCACTAGTCTGGTTTTGACGCGGAACTTCCACAGTGGTGAAGTAATGCCAGCTGATGGAATTCGAGGATTCGAGAAGATGGAGTTGCTGGTCATTGCAAACTGTGCTCTTACGGGTACCATTCCATTATGGCTGGCAAACTTGACCCAATTAACGGTATTGGACATCTCATGGAACCACTTATCTGGTACAATCCCTATATGGTTTGGGAATCTTGAGAACCTCTTCTACTTGGATCTATCAAACAATTCTCTCAGTGGGGAGGTTCCGAATAGCTTGGCACAGATGAAGAGGCTTATGTCTGGGAGTAAGTCACTGCAAATTAGCTCGATCGAGAACTTCCCGTTCTTCATTAAGAGAAACTCGAGTGGGAAGGGCTTGCAGTATAATCAGGTTAGCAGGTTTCCCCCGTCGCTGATTCTGAGTAATAACATGCTTGTTGGGCATATTTTGCCAGGGTTTGGGAAACTTGTGGATCTCCATGTGTTGGACTTGAGTTGGAATCATCTTTCAGGGAACATACCAGCAGAGCTCTCAGGCATGACAAGCTTAGAATGCTTGGAATTGTCACACAATAATCTCACAGGAACCATACCTGCCTCTCTAACCAATCTTAGTTTTTTGTCAAAGTTTGATGTGGCATATAACGATTTGGTTGGACAAGTCCCGACTGGAGGCCAGTTTTCGACCTTCTCGAGTTCTGATTTCGAAGGGAATCCTGGGCTCTGTGGCTTTCACTTGTCACCTTGCGGTTCCAAAGACCTTATACCATCAGGAGTCAGAAGAAGTAACAAAAATGCCATAGTGAGCATAACAGTTGGAATTGGACTCGGGGCAATTTTTCTTCTTGCTGTTGTCAGCTGGATTGTGTTAAAACATCATTCTGGATGGCACGAAGACCATGCAAGGGTGGTAGCACACGCAGATGAAGGCTCAGACGCAACTGGTTGCAGTCTAGTTCTTTTGTTTAACAAGGATGACAAGGAGCTAAGCATAGATGACATATTGAAGTCCACCAACAACTTTGATCAGGCTTATATCATCGGTTGTGGAGGATTCGGTCTTGTCTACAAGGCTACTCTGCCTGATGGACGCAAGGTAGCTATCAAGCGGCTTTCCGGTGATTTTTTTCAGATGGAGAGGGAGTTTCAAGCTGAGGTGGAAACTCTTTCCAGAGCTCAGCACAGGAATCTTGTTTTGCTGCAAGGATATTGCAAGTTCGGCAGCGATCGCCTGCTAATCTACTCGTACATGGAGAACGGGAGCCTGGACTACTGGCTTCACGAGAAACATGAAGGCAGCTCAATGCTAGAGCAGGGAAGAAGGCTGCGGATAGCTCTAGGGGCCTCTAGGGGATTGGCCTACTTGCACGAATCCTGTGAGCCACATATACTTCACCGTGACATCAAGTCGAGTAATATCCTCCTAGATGAAGATTTTGATGCTCATCTGGCCGATTTTGGACTTGCAAGACTAATTTTGCCTACTGAGACACATGTGACAACAGATTTAGTCGGAACTTTAGGTTACATTCCTCCCGAGTATGGACAATCTCCTGTCGCTACTTTTAAGGGTGATGTATACAGCTTTGGTGTTGTACTCTTGGAGCTACTCACCGGTAGGAGGCCTGTCGATATGTGCCAACCGAAAGGCTGCCGGGAAGTGGTGTCATGGGTGCTTCAGAAGAAGAAAGACAGAAGGGAGGCTGAAGTTTTCGATCCGTGTATGTTTGATTCAGATGGTGACAACAGCCAGACACTGAGGATGCTTGAAATTGCATGCCTATGTGTGAGTGAATCCCCTAAACTGAGGCCATCAGCCAATCAACTTGTTGCATGGCTCGAGGAGATCTGTCTTGCTGGCCAATTGGCAAAGTGAGACGACAATGCCATAAGAAAACTGAAGGTTTCTTAGTGTAGCATGGCAACTCTAGTAAGTGGCTTGGATTAATACCTGGTCGATAAACAATTAGATGTGTATATTCTACACAAAACCTCAATGCTCAGAGTTCCTCTCTTTCTTTCTTTTTTTCTCTTTTTTTCTTTTTGGTTATTTTCTTTCTTCTACATGGAAATGAGGTCTCACCTCAAGTTACAGGATAAAATATGCAAAGCTTAAGTTGTATTATTAGAGATAAAACTTGTTTTGGCTTTTACTTCACATGGATCAGTGTTGGTTTCCTCAGTAACTTAGGACTTGTGGTGGTATGTTGATTTTTCTATGTGATACACAAAGAGTATGTTTCTTATACTATTAATTCCTGACATGATTATCATGTTTCTATATACATAAGCTTCTCACCTTTTTTCCTTTTTTTCTTTTTTTTTTGGACTCACTGAGATTCTATTGACTTTCCAAAAAATAGAATTCTGAAATAAAAGATTGAATTTGATTCTATATAATATATCTTCAATCTCATTGAAAAAGTAAAATTACATATTAATCCATCACTAGTGAAGTGAGCTGAGATGAAAATTAATGGTCTAGCAAAATATGGAAGCTCCTGTAAGCATGACAAATTTTGTTCTTGGATCAGCATCAGATTCAATTTCAAGAGTTGAATTCCTTCAGCTCAATCCCATTTTTCGAAGCAATACGTAACAGCTTGGTGATTTAGATTGTTCAAAATGTTCTTCTTGATTTGCCTGAGCTTTGCACTTTCTCCTCTCTCCTCACCTGTGCTTTGCTGGTGGTGTTGTGGGCACAAATGTTCCTATCAGGAGGCTGACTTTCAGTATTTATTTGATCCATTTGGAGATTCATTTTTATTTATTAGTATTTTATAAACATTTTTCACGATACGATCTAATGGGATAACTATATGTTAATTTTGTAATTGATCCAAAATGTTTTAAGAGTGATTCCTTTCGGGTCTCTGATTATATTTTAATATTAAATCGATTATGATGATATCAATTATCATCACTTGATGGAATGAAATAAATTGACCTATTAATTTCATTAAGTCTAATTCATTGATTAAAATACAAAGTTAATAATATATTATATATTAGTTTTGATCTACTTGAATTAAACCTGCTCAACACCGTGATACCGATGTGATGCAGAACGAGGAGTGTAGTAGAATAGAATTCGAAAGAAAACTGATAGTACAGTTTATCGAATAGAAAAAGGAGCGAACTAATAAACTCATTTAATACATTCCATAGTACAATTACTAACCGATTCCTTTAATGCATTCCTTAACCATACAAAAAAGCACATTGAAATAGTTTTATATTTATACAGGAAATATATTGATAAAAATTATGAGGTAATATTGTTAACTAAAAAAATATCATATCTATTATAGTAAATTAAATATGAGTATATTATAGTAAATTAAACACTCAGCTTGTCACATTGTCTCGTACCAGTTTGTTGAGACCAATTTGTTTTCCACGCAACTATTGGAGGGTTAAGTTGACTACTCAGATGCATAAACCAGTAGACCAACCACAAAATAAATAAAAAAAAGTCAACGCCTGTTCTTTTGTGCGACCTGTTCAGTTCCCCTCACATCTTTTTTGACTGCAAAATAGTCGTGCAAATTGCTACATTCTGGAGAACCATTTAAACATTCCAATATCAGTAACAGGCATTTTTAATGTCGAGAGTTGCATGCATTACAATCTACATTGTCACTATCACCATTTTGCAAACATACAACTAAGGAACCATTTGGGTTCAATTACTTGGAGCCGATTAGCGTAAACATTAACCTCAACAGTTGAACCGTAAGCTGCAAACAGTAGAGGCCACCTGGGACTTGAAGGTTCAACAAGAGAACATGCCTCGCTTGACACCGTCCTTTAGTGCCCGAAGAGGTTTAACTGCTGCACTACCAGCAACCCTTGTACTGCTTGGTCCTCCGGCAGGAACTCCACCCCCAGCTGGTCCACTTGCCACAGAACCACTGTCTGATGTCTCAGGTTCCATGTAAAACTGGGCACGGAAAGCAGCCAGATAAGCATAATATGCAGGCGGCACTGTTCAAAAAACCATAGGATAAGTTCAGCAATAAAACCATTCCCATTGCAAAGTGAAAAATCCGAGGTTGGGAAGCAGACGTACCAATAGATATGGCACATCTCGCATAGCTGCAATGCAACCATAAGTTAGATAGATACCAGCACATGTAACAAAGGTTGTTTGTCAAAGTTTGAAGCTGATCAGCGGTGACTTTGTTCTTGTCCCAGAGTGCATGGTAATGTGCAGGTCGGCTTGTACCCTTCATGGCCAATAAATAAAACAAGGTCAGTTCTCGTCTCCTTCAGATTTGCCAATACATAAAAGAACTTGTAGATAACAATGATACACAGTGAGTAGATGGGGTTAATCAGATCCCAACATGGCTACACAGGTAAAAGTCAGGATGGCAGATCATAGAATCCACTACAGTTCCTAAAAAATTCCAATGGCAGATCACCATGTCAGTCATTTTTCAAGATTCTAGTAAATCCAACAGGCAGACACCAATATTTTTAAGTGATCAAAGAGACTAACCAGGCAAAATGTTCCCAATTCTATCAACTGAGCAGCGATCACTATGATTATTAGCAAACAGCCTAATACGATGACGTTTTTGGACAACCACAAAAGTCACTGGTGGTTGATAATTTTGTTCTACAGAAGCACATGCCTAATCCAGAAAAAGAAAAAAGTTGGAGAATAGCAGCACTGGAAAAACAAATAGTACAGTGGTGACAAGCTATCATACTTTTTTGATCAAGCTCATAAAAGCAACACTTGATAAAATTGCCCTTCGCTTACTCCATCCCTGCAGAGAGGAGACCATATGTGAATCTGTATGACAGATGAAGTACTAAGATGCACGTAAATTTCTGAATTGTATACCTGCAGAATATAATTCGCTGAGGCTTTTGCCCAGTAGCTATTTCAAAGGAAATAAGAAGCTCCCTAAAAATCCCATACGTAACAGATTATTTCCTTAGCATGGAAACAAGTGCAGGAAACAAAATATACTAATACTCAGAAGAACTGGTTATGCATAATGAGTTATTCATACTTGATCATGCCTCCAGTAACTGTTCCATGCTGAGGATCTTGCCACTCTCTAAACAGATCTTGAATCAATTCTCAGCGATGGGCCTGAGCACAAACCAACCATGTACATTTTGTCACCTCTGGCCAATCTTGGGAGGTGACCACCTGAAGAACAACTGAGAGCAAGGTAAGCAACGAAATCCAAAGAAAAAAACATGGAGCAAAGTAAGAAAATAGCTATGTAAAGGAAGAAAATCTGACAGCTGCAATAGAAGAGCTGGAGTCCTCTCCAGGATGAGGATGTGTAACATCAGCACCAAATATTATAGTATGTCTAACAAGAGGCATGTGCTTTGACAATGCATCCATAAGAACTGTGTTGCTACCTCCAACCTATCCATCAAAATACTCTTCATGATTACAGGATAAAAATGAACAAATATTATGCATCTAAACCCACCTTTACATTTATCTTGCGAGCAACGTTAGCAAGGTACTGTTTGCTCATCCTGAAAACATGTTTAGTCAAACAACACTGAAACTAAATCAAGATCTGTCTCACATATCCCTTTTACATTACCTGTCATTACAATAACAGTAAAGATAAGAACATTAAGTGAACAAGGCACCAGGGAGATTATGAAAACTCATGGATTAGGCCATTTGTTGTTAAGTGGAAAACCATATTAAACTGTATATGATGAATGACAGGAAGCTACCATATGGAGAACCGTTATTATCAGGCAATATTATAATAAGCAAATCAAGTTGTCAGCCCTGAGATTGCAGCATGCCCATTGCATCATGATGGTGTACTTTCAATGCCCTTTCCACTTTGTTAAGCCGAGCTCTTAATGGAGGAAGGATAGGTTCTAGAGCAAATTCATGCAAAAATTTAGTCTAACAGGACTGCTCTGTAGCATCTTATTTTGGTATCATATGCACAGCATTTAAATCGAATTAAAACAGAAGACATGTATTAATAAGAACATACTGTTCCAGATATCTGGCACATCTGAGCAAGCTTATGACAAAAGTCACAAGCAACACCTTCTGGAACATTTCGTTCAAAATTGATACACGTCCAACTGTTATACTCACCCACCATTCATCACTTTCTGAAACACATACAGAATTGTAGAATTACAAAAAAGATGATATCAGAGAAAAAGTGTTAATTTTTCTGCATGAAAATTTAAAGACTGGTGCAACATATATTTCTAAATTCTAACAAAACAATAACGTCCCAAAGGCCAAAAAGATACCAGATGAGTATGTCACTTAACATGCACAAGAGCATATAACTAAACCAACACAGAAAATGTCGAGGTAATGTTCAAGACAAAGAAGAATATCTCACACCACCCTTATCAGTCCTATTTCAGTTGTTTGAGCTTACACAAGCCTCAAAGAAACATCCAATGATAGACCTTAAGGAAGAGAAGAAAAAATAATATAAGGTTTGTCACAGAAACAGCAGATTGACTGAACAAGCACTGTGCTGCAGGACAGTCAAAGACCAGAGTTCCATTCTTTCTGTTGATTTGGCAAGTGTCATGCTTCCTTGAGTATGTCAATCACTTGTAATATCGTGAATCTGACTTTAGATAGTCAAATTATGAAATAACATATTGTTCAAACTATTTAATGCCTCACTACACATAGACCAACCAAGTGTTGAGATATTGTGTCTCAGACAAGGCCAAAAGTAACGTTACTTTAATACATCTGAAGACAGGTTCAAGAGTCAAGTAGCAAGTCTCAGGATACATAGAACAGGACACCATTGACATCAATTCTCCTTGCCAAGACAGAATTTACTTTGTTTAATCCCGACATACATTATTAACATACAGCAACCAATTAGCTCCACAGTAATTCAAGAGAAACTCACTCCCACACATCATAATACAATGACAAAGTCCATTTGCAAATGGTAGATTAATCAGGAAGCCGTGGTATTTCTTACTTCCTTTTGGGGAAACCAATACATGAAAGACACTAGGCACCTTAAAATAACCATTAAATAAGCTGACAACATGAAAAGAACCACAGAACCAAGGACACATCCAAAGCACAACCCAAAGAATTTATTGTAACATAGAATGAGAACTGCATTTGACCATGGCAGTACAAAATAAAATGATTCTATCAACAACTAATAATGACTGACCTTTAACTTCTCAGGGGAAGATAGTTAAGTAGAAAATCATATGTTTTAGGCACTGTGATTCTAAGTGATCCACCTTTTGATAGAGAAGTACAGGACTAAAGCATCTGAGGAAGGCAGCTATAAATCACCAGTACTATAGTCTTAACTGTTGGAGGAACTAGTGAAGTAGGAACCATATGCCTATTTAGGCACTACAATTCTAAGTGATATACCTCTGGATGCATATGATAGAGAGGAAAAACATGATTAAAGCATCTGAGAAGGACAGATATAAGTCACCAACATCAAATCTACTAAATTCTTTTACTGTTGGGATAGCAATTCTTTTTTCGTTTTTAACCACAAGAGAGTGAGGGATATCAAGGTTGTAGCTTGGGCTTAGCTTTAAGGATATGTAACTAATGGCTCGCATAAAACCCAGAGATCCACAAGAATATGGTGGGGTTTAACCTCTGGCTGGTAATGTGTCAAATCTTTCAAAGCATATGTTTTTGTAGAATACAAAATAGTACGTGTGTGCCATGCATGCAAAAGAAAGTCTTATTGCCAAGGCCAGAAGTATATTTTAGTATCATCAATAAATGCAAGCACATAAGGTATATAAATGAATCAATTAGTATAAATATGCAGGTTTAACAACATAAAAGGCATCGGATGCAGTCCGATGCAATACCTTATTCATCATATTCCACTGGCCAACTCTTGGCGAGCAAACTTTCTCTCTACCAGTGTCATGGTACTTTAGCTGCACAACCAAAAAGATGAAATTGATCACATTGAATTTTAGCCTGATAGAAACAAAAAGATGCAATACATCATTACAATAGAAAAAGGTAAAGATAATGATAATATGAAATGTATTTGTGATATCCATTTACCCTAGGTGCACGCAAAACACGAGCCTCAACTGATGCAAATTTGTCACAGATCTTGATGCCAAATTCTTCAGCATAAGGATCTTCATGGTAGGCATTCCGACGAACTGTCTGTAGAAACATGGCATGTGAAAAGTTACAAATACACAAAATAGTTATGTCAATTCTAGTCATTAGAATTATGTACAAATGTGCTTTGAACCCCTTTGAGCTTGAAGGCCCTCAACATATAGCAGGGTCATTTAATGCCAGCACTGGTCTTTTGGTTATTTAAAGGGTCCAATTAGCAGAGCTTCAAACAGAATTTCACAGTAAAATTTTAAATAACGATATAAAACCAATTAATTGCTAGGCCCTCAACGCTCACAATCTTGTTTAATTTTATATCCTTATTGCAATTGTCAGCTCTGGGTCTGATATATTGACCTGCAGACAGAGATCATCTCAGATGAAACAGATGATGCCTAAACAAAATAGTTGGGAACTCAAATCCAGGGATCAATAAAATATTCTGAATGAGGATTCATGCTTTTATTTCGAAAGAACCTAGAAATCCCAAACCAAACAAAATGAGAAGTTGTGGCAAAGATACCCAACCCTATTCATATAATTGTTAACCTTCTTTTAGGATGCTTGTGGGGACACATAATATATTGCTTTCTGCAATTGGACTTCACTTATTCCTCTTCTATTTGATGGGATGATGAGAATACCAATCCATGTTCCCCTTTATACCTAAATCAAACATGCCTTGACAGTAAGTGCAAGCAGATTCAATAAATTTTTGGATAACCACTCTGCAAGTTCACACCAGCCACTTCAACTCAGTCCAACCAAATAGCTGTAATGGCTCAGTGAAAGACAATAATTTTTAAACAGTTGGAAGACCAAATTAGAAGTATCTTCAAGAATACTGCCCTACTCCCCAATCTAAATGTGTTCCTATCTAATAAAATTAACCAGCCCATTCAGCACGTTACTGCCTCAGTGGCCAACACTAAGCATCAAACTTAGTTTCAAAGCCAAATTGAGACAGTAGGACAAGGATCTGAAAGGAGAAAGAAGAAAAACAAAATGGGATATGCAAGAATAAGTTGTCCTCTAATACATCAAGCCATAATTCCTTTGCATATTGATAAAAATGTATGAAGACTGAAGAACCCTAACCAGTGAGGAAACACGCTTATCATGTTGCATGAATAGCTTGAAATTGAGTTCCAAGTCAAGAATTATCATTGACATTGATGACAAACTTTCATGATTTAAGTCACTATGGCACTAAAATTGTGACGTTGAATGACAAGGAAAAGACTACTATGTGGATAAAATCAACTTATTACTTTCCAAAATAATACCTCTACAATATCAAGCTCCCGGTCATGAGGATGTTGGCATGAAACTTCTAAAAGAGCAGTAATTTGTTTCTCATTCAACTTCTTAGAATATCTCTGCCCCTTGACAATCTTACAAACCAGCAGACGATTGAAAAAAATGTTGATATACATTTTCTGAACATGTAATCTAAAGCTTTATATGCACAACAATAAACTTTAAAATGTGGATCAAATGTATGATGCACTAAACAGAAAAAATTAAAATACTGATATAACACACATAATTTGGCCTCTGTTGGTTTCCAACTTGCAAGCAAGGCCAACTAGTGTGTTTCAAGACATGGATTGTAAAACCATGTCTCTTGAAAATATTGCACAACGAACTTCATTGTACCTCTTTCATCAACTGGGAAACTGTTGATCCCAAGTTTCAGGACACAAATGATGTATACGAATCATTTTAGCAATCGACAGAAGGATGACACTTTCAAGATATTCAAACATTCTATATAATAAAAAGGGTTTAAAAGTGAAATAGCTTGCCTCCCACTAAGAGATGGCCATTTTACAACAAAAGTATATTATAAAATTGCAAAAAGGCATTTCAGTTGGTCTAGTAGAAAACATTTCCATGCTTGAACCATCATCCTCGTCATTAAGGGTGATTTGAAACTCTTTAGAGGTAAATGGGAGTGGTCCGGCTGTATAGTGACTCTTCCTGCCATCATAGACTAGAAGGCATCCGCCTAAGTAAGATTCCCTATGAAGCTTAACTAGCTTTTGCATCACAGCATGATTCACACTGTGTGATGTAACTTCTGGCATAATTGAGACCTGATAATACGTAATTACAAAACAATTATAGGTCAATCCTGAGGTATGTAAAGAAAAGAATGTTTATTAAAGCAGCAGTTAAGGTGGGAGAGGAAACTCACATCAGACTGGTGAAGGTCTTCGGTGGATATTTCAGCAGAAAAAAATGATTAGCCTTTACCACACATCTGGTACCAAAAGGTACCTTACCCAGGGCAGACTGGAAATCTCGTAGACTCGTCGAAAGATGCTGATGGAACCACGGGTTGCATTATTTGACTAGATGAAGCTTCACCTTGAACAGAGTGCTGTTCAAATTTCTTGGCAAACTCGATGGCAGAGATCTCTGGCTGCCATGAGGAACTTGCCTGCCATGGGGTTGTTTGGGTGGCTTGCAAAGGAGCTTGTGTTGCTTGGTGCAGCTTGGGAGTCAATGGCCTTGATGTACCTGCAGCTGAGGGATCAATTACATGTCCCCCAGACATACCATGTCCACCCCGGCATCCACCAAACTGTTGCTGAGGTGGCATTTCACCTCTGGGCTGAAGCCCACCATGGCCTTGGTAGTGGGATGGCACGCCTGGTTGCTGTGCATCACGAGGTTGCAGTCAGCTCCCTCGGCATTGGTAATATCCCCCACCACCTCAACCACTTTGATGAGGCTGCCGAGGACCAGATGGGGCCCAAACCCTTCCTGCACCACCTTCCTGTAGCTGTGGAGCAGGACCTCTCTCTGATGGCCGCTGAAGCCCAGCTCGCACACTGGTGCCACTTTCCTCTTGATATAAAAAGCTCTTTGCTGCACCAGAAGCTTCAGCTCTGTGTTTGGTCACCATGTCCAACTGCATAAGAACGCCAGCTTTGGACAAAACAATGATGACAGAAAAAAATCCAGCAACCAAGATAGTACAAAAATATACATTCAACCAGAAAATTTTGTAACCAGCAAGGCCCTATTTTATTGATCAAGCACCTTTGCTAGTTATCCTAGCTTATGACTTTAGAAGAATAACAAAATGTCTGTTCTATTTGTCTCGTCCTTGACGATAATATACTTACTTGGATGAGTCTATTTATAATAGAGGAAATGCCATAATTGGCATATACAAAAAGGAAATATTTCTTCCCAAGGCTCCATTAGCATTGATTTTGTTACTATTATGGTAAATCAGTGTGTCAATATATCAATCTTGAACATATTTTTATTTGATACATCCAACAGTAGTACTTGGATTTCATCAACATTTTCTTAAAAGATCATTCATTCATCTCATTCTTTCCCATCGACCACTATAACTGAAATGACGTGACTGATCAATTCCCAAAAGAACATTCATTCATCTCTTTGTTCACTGTCTGTCATTACGATTGAAATGACACAATCAATCAAGATGAAAGAAGGACATGTGATGGTATTTGGAAAGTCAATCGATTAATTGCAAACAACGAGTACCGTACTGTCACAGACTTAGGTGGTTTCGCCTAAGTCGTGTGGCACCCTTGCGTGTCCGTCCGTAAAGGTCAGCCTCCCCGAAGCCTCCCATGGTCCCTTAGGACCCACAAAAGATAAAACGGGTTAAAGAAAATGCCTCACTCGGGATCCACAAGCAAACATTTCCGAAAATACTTCATAGACAATGCAAATTACAAACAGACTTTACAAGCTCTGAGCAGTTGCACAACAAAGGATCAGAATGGTCCACTACAGACCGAAAATATCTTACAAGTGTCCACATTACACAACCTTTATTTACAAGCCTAAAGTGGCCACCAAACCCAACTAAAATGAGACTATTAAGCCTTCGGACATCCCTCTACATGCTGTGCAAAGCATGAACATACCAAAAGACACGGACATACATAAGCATTACATCAAACAACCTGTTTAGAAGTTTGTCCGTGACATTCTCCCCCACTTATTCCTTCGACGTCCTCGTCGAAGCTTTTGCCGACACTGCAACTCCTCGTCTTTGCTGAGTCTTCAATCTTCTGTTCCAGCTGCAATGTGCCTCTTGGCTCCCAGTTGCTCTCCGCTACTGTTTTTGAGTAGTCGAACCTTTTGATCCACCATGCTGCTTCAACTCGCCAATGGCTCTGACTCTAGTGTGGAGTTGGCTGAGTTGTGTTGATCCTTATTAGTTCCTGCGGATCCTCCAAATGAAGGAAAAGACCATTCTTACTATGCGCCAGTCTCTCAAATGCCTCATGCTGCTTGAATTGGGTGGATGCTTGTTGGAGCTTTAGCGAACATCGCCTCGTAAACTTCTGAAGTTTTAGGTCCTTCCTCCACAAAATTTGCCCATTGACTCTTCTTTCACTTAGTTGTCACTTCCAAGTAGATTCGCATCATTTTCGCTTTCGATTAGCATTTCGTTGGGAAATGAAGCGGACAATCTACTCTCAATAGCACTGATCACCGTTGGTGAGGATTTGAGAACTATTGTCTTCTATTATCTTCGAAGGGTCTTTGAACCTGTGCAGAGTTCCTCTGCTGGATAAATAAGAGAATTAGGGTACTCGGTTTCGCCCATTCTCTTAAGAGTTAAGAAGGCAAAGGTTACTTAACTTCGCCCGCCTCCTTGAGGTTGTACTCCATGCATCGAGCTGGCTACTGGTCTTCGCCTGTTCTTTGCTCACACTTCTAAAGCACTTGAAGTGTTTGCACTCCTTGCGTTGAGTTAGTTACTGTGATTCACCTTCTCAATGTCATCGAACTTCTGGAATGCAGGAAGTTTTCACCCCAACTTGGAGTAATTCTCTAATAGATTTGGTCGCCTCTGGGATTATACCGTCTTCTCCATCAACCCTACTGCCTACTCCCCTGAGTAGCAAAGGTACAGCACCGCGTACTGCCTGCTTCGTTCCTTGGTCGTGCACTTTTGCATGACCCGAAGTCCTTCACTTTCAGCTATCTTGATGAGAAGCTCATTGACACCAGTCTTACGAAGTTCCTTGACCTCTGCCCTTCAGCCTTGTCTCGGTACTTAGAGTTTGCCTCTGCATGCTCCACCTCCTCGGCCCTTTTCACGACCAAGCGCTCTCCCTCCATGAGAGCAAGGGATCAATGACTTTCACGGAAGTCCCGCCTCTGCGATACCATGGCGCTGCCATGCCCATGGCCCTACTATCCGTCGCCTCGCATCTGTATCCCTTTTCTTCACGATCAGTAGATATGTCTCTGTGGCACTCCTCCGAGTCCACCTCCATTCTAACTGATGCTTGATTTTGAGTAGCTAAATTTCTCTGGACTCGTCGTCGCTTCCTCGCCCCTTTCGACCCCTTGCTTCAACACCTCTGTGTTCTCCAAGAAGCTCCCTTTGATCGATGGAAAGACAGATTGCAACTCCCATGCATGGCCTCTACCATCACGTTGTAGGGTTTGCACCGATTCTGTTCTCCTTAGCTTCCTTGGTAGCAACGTTCGCTTACTCGACCTTGTCCTCTGACTTGCCGGGCTCCCTTAAGAGAATATGGGCTCTGGAGCAGACCAACTCTCTAGCTGCTTCGATCATACCTCTGCATGATCAAGTCCCTCCCATGGGACTCATTGGTACTTGCATTCGAACTTTTCCATTGGTGGAACACAAACCCCATATGCTGATGACCAAGGCTTTCATCCGATGCAAAATTCGATGCACGCACGGAAGACCCGCCTCTGCGGTACCATGGCCTTCACTCCTTGAATCCATAGCCCTTCTTGCCGTTATGTTGTTCAACGAAGTGGAGCTTCCAGTAACTCCTGATCATAACTTCGTATGATCTAGTCCCTCACGGGACACATTTATGTGTATCGCAGTGATTTAAAAAGTGCTAGGCGCCAAAAGGCGCCAAGGTCCAAAAACGCCCGAGACGCTAGGCGCTCGCCCGAGCGAAGCGAG
>NW_008992743.1:11443-21765 GCF_000313855.2 Musa acuminata subsp. malaccensis | reverse complement strand
CTCAAAATACAAAACATGCTACGGAAGCAAAATTGTTAGCTCAAACATTGCAAAGGAAGCAAAAAATTTGCTAGCTTGCAACTTGCACATCGTGAAAATTGCTAGCTTGTAGTCTAAAGAGAAGCAATTAGTTGTTATCTCAAGAAAAGCAAACATGCTAAACTTACATATCTTTAATTGCTAGATTGCATGACGATAAAATTTGATACTATGTTTTTCATGCAATATATGGAACTTTTTTTCTCTAAACACATAAGAGTAGGAACTTCTCCTTTTTGTTGATGACAAAGGGGGAGAAGTATATTGATGACTTCATGCATTGAATTAAATATTATATATATATTTGCATGATGGTTTAAATGTTTTTCATAACATATGATGAATGTTACTTGGATTTGGAATAATCCAAGTGTTCTATCAATGACATATTGATAGGGGGAGTTTAGTTAAACTCCAGGGAGTTTAGTTAAACTCCGGGGAGTTAAGGTTAACTCCGTTAGTCATCAATTAGTTGTCATTATCAAAAAGGGGGAGATTGTTGAATCTCGGATTTTGACGATGAAACTAATTGATTGTATTTAGATGTTTAACTGCATTTTGAGTGATGCAGGTCTACTCGATTAGGATTAGACAGTTAACGCAGGAGGAATTGAAATTGCACCGGAAGAGATCACGTTAGGATATTGGATGGCTGAACGCTTCGGACGTCGGGCATCGGGCCAAGGAGAGCATAAATGCGCCAAGGATATCGGGGTTGTGGAGGTCAACCGTCGATTGGGCAATGAGCCGCAAGAGAGGACGATGCGCTGAAGAATCGGACGAAGCGCCAACCAATGACGTGCCGGGCAACAGAATGTCAATTCGCGTTGTAATAATTTTCTAGATCGGAGTAGAGTTTTTGCTTATGTGTGCAGGATTAACTACAATAATGATGAATACATAAAGCAAAACAAAGTGTCGGAGTCAAGCACGATGGATTCGTTGCGAGTTTGAGAGTTCGACGGAAGTCCGAAGGTTCATCGGGAATGCTGCCGGAACTAGCCAAGAATAAGCAGGGAGCTTGCCGAAGGGTTTTTCGGAAGCTCACCGGAAGGTTCGTTGGAAGTTCGTGGAGCTCGCCGAGAAAGATCGGAGCTGGCCGAAGAAGCTCATTGGAACTCGCCAAGATCAAATCGTGAAGTCGAGGAGCTTGCCGGGAGTCCGCAGAATGGTTTCCGAGAGTTTATCGGCAGACCGTCGGAAGTTCGCCGGAAGCTCGCCGGAAGAAGTCTTGACTTACGGAATTTGTAATAGCTTAGAAAATGTCTTTAAATTCGTAGTTAGCACATTAATTAGGGTTAGGATTAGGTGTTAATCCTATAACCCAAGTAGGGGCCAATTGGGCCCAAGTTCGGACTGGTTTGGGCCAAGTTTGGAGCCTAACCAATGAGCTGAATTGGCCTAGGCGGTAGCACCGCCTAGATTGGGCGGTGGCACCACCCAGCACCCGAGACCTGGGCAGTGGCACCGCCAGTCCACTGTCAGTGTCAGACACTGACAGGCGGTGGCACCGCCACTAACAGGCGGTGGCACCGCCGGCCTCGGAAACCCAAGAGAATTCAAAATTTGGAGCCCAAATTTGAATCCTCTTGGGGCCTATAAATACCCCTCATTTCTCAGCAGAGAAAACAACCTTTTGAGAAGCTAGAAGTTGAGAAAAGCTTTAGGAAAAGTCTTGTTTTCAATAACTTGAGTGTTCACCTCCTTTCTTTTCATTGAAATCTTTGTAAAAGGGTGAACCACTTGTAAGAGGTTGTAAGAGGGGTGTATGAAGGAGGTTGATCTTCGCCTAGTAAAGGAAGATCATTAGTGGATGCCGGTGGCCTCGACGGAAGATGAATCGAAGGAGTGGATGTAGGTCACGATTGACCGAACCACTATAAACTACTGTCTTCTCTGGTTTGCATGTACTTCCTGCTATTACCTTACTGCAAACCCCTTCAATAGCTTACTGCCTTAAAGTTAAAACACAATCGAAATGGTTTCAAACGAAATGTTGCTTTTATCGTACAAAGTTTCCGAAAGTGTTTAAATCGTCGAAAGTTTATCATACTTTACCGTTGCACTAATTCACCCCCCCCCCCTCTTAGTGCCACTCCGGTCCTAACAGAGGCCACTGGCATCCACTATCGATCTTCCTTTATAGGCGAAGATCAACCTCCTTCTTACACCCCTCTTCTCTTTTTCATTTGTTTAGGAGACAACCCTTACAAGCACTTGCTCCTCTCTTACAGAATTCTAATACTTAGACTTGAGGAGGATTCTCACAAAAGATTTCTACATCGTTTCTTCACTTTTAAACTCTTTGTGCTTGTGTGCTTTAACCAAGGATAAGAGGGGTATTTATAAGCTTCAAGTTGATTCGAACTTGGAGCTTAAAACTTTCCCATCCCGGGTTCCCCGGGCACGGGCGGTACCATCGCCAGGGCTAGGTAGTACCATCGCCTAGTGTCAATCTTACACTGCCCTAGGCGGTACCATCACCCAGTCTGACGGTACTACCGCCTAGTCTAGTGGTACCACTACCTAGGGGGTAGTATTGGGCGGTATCACATCCCAGATTGGCGGTACCACCGTCTAGCACCCTACCAGGGGTGGTACAACCGCCCAGACTAGCGATACCAATGCCTGACACAATCTTGAAGACTGTGCCACGATGGTGAGACTTCTTGGGATACTGTTTTGGCCTCTTATTGGGCCCAACATAGTTCGTACATGGGCCTAGCTAGCCCTTAATTGGGTTGGCCCAAATCTAAACCCAATTACGTGCTAACTACGAAATCTAAGACATAATTTGAGCTAAACAAGACTGTAAGTCTATTCTTCCTGTGAGCTTCCGATTATCTTCCGACGATCTCTCTGCAATATTCCAGCAGACTCCCGGCAAGCTTCTGGACATTACGATGATCTTCTTGGCGAGTTCCGACGAGCTTCTTTGGCAAGCTTTGAGACTTCTCGGCTGGTTCCGACAGAACTTCCGACAAATGTCCGGACTTCCAACGAACTCTCGAACTCCCAACAAAATTGCTTCCTTGACTCTAGGACTTCATTTTGCTTTATGCCTTCCTATTGTAGTTAATCCTGCACATGTAAAAACATATTTTGATCTAGACAATTAATATTAAGAATTAATCATGTTGTCCGGCATGTCATTGGTCCCTCGACGCTTCGTCTGATTCTTCGGTGCATCGTCCTCTCTTGCAGCCTATTGCCCAATCGGCCAGTTGACTTCGCAACTCTGACATCCTTGGTACAATATCCGCTCTTCTTGGCCCGATGCCCAAATCCATGGCCTGAAGCCTTCTATCGATATGTCGACCGTTCCTCTAGCCCAGCGTCCAATCTTCTGACATGTTTTCCCCTTGCACAATATGATTCTTCCTGCTTTAATTGTCCCATCCTAATCGCAGCATCCTGCATTACTCAAAATGTAGATCAAAACATAAACACTTATCTATTGGTTTCATCATCAAAATCCGAGATTCAACAATCTCTCCCTTTTTTATGATGACAACCAATCGATGACGGAGTTAATCCAAACTTCCATAGTTTAAACAAACTCCCCCTATCAATATGCTATATTGATAGAAACTCTTGGATTCAAAAATCCAAGCAAATATGTCATGATCAAATCATGCATGACATCAACATACTTCTCCCCCTTTGTCATCAACAAAAAGAAGAAGTTCCATTGTCAAGTGTTTGGAATATAAGTTCAACTCATTGCATGAAAAACATATTATCAAGTTTTATCATCATGCAATTTAAAGCTAGAAAATTTAGCAAGTGTTACATTATGCTTAGAACATTCAAGCTATCAAATTTTAGATATGTAAGTTTTACAATATACAAGCTAGCAAATTTAAAGATGTGCAAGTTGGCATATTTGCTTTTCTTTGCGATGTGCAAGATAGCATTTCTTTGTAATGTTTAAGATAGCAAGTTCTACATCATGCTAGCTAGAAAATTAGAGATATTTAAGAAAATAACTCTTGCTTCTTGAAATATGCAAGTTGCAAGCTAGCAGATTTTTGCTTCCTTTGCAATGTTTGAGCTAACAATTTTGCTTCCATTGCAAAGTACAAGTTAGCATGTTTTGCATCTTGGGATAGGCAAGATAGCACTTTTGGTATACAAATTTATAATATGCAAGCTATAAAATTTTACACATAAAAAAGTTAGCAAAATTTTATGTTTTTTGAGATGTGCAAGATGGACTATTTTGCCTCTTTTTGAAATGTGTAACTTGGCAAACATTGCTTCTCTTGAGATTTGCAAGATAGCACTTCTTGCTTCCTTTTTTAGATTAGCAAGCTAGCAAGTTTGCCTCTTTTCAAACTGTGCAAGCTAGCAAATTTGCTTTCTAGCAAGTTTTGCTCCCCCTTTATCATTGTCAAAAATACGGGAAGACCCTTTACATCAATTTTCAAATTATGACAAAGGTAAGTATCAATCTTATTTGTGTATCATTATATTTTCAAATTAAAACATGCACATTTTCAAAAACCTTACATTTCATTTTTCATGCACGATACCGAATAAATCAATCATGATTATGAGCATATCATACATATTAAGCATTTATCAACATTTTGATTATGATGCTAAACATTCATCATTTAAAGCATTCATGATACACATCATATGTATCACATATATCATCACAATAAAAAGCATAAGTATTACATGCATCATTCCAAATCATAAATGTTTCAAATCATGATGGTATTAATTTGTCAACTTGCATCCTACCATGCATGATCATAACTTTTCCCTCTTTTATCATTGTAAACAAGAAAAAATAAGGGAAGAATAAAATAGTATAAAATATTTCAATCATTTCAATGCATACAAACCATAAATACAATGACATCATGTCATGAAAGATAAGTCCTCTTGAATTACAAAAGTCATGATTTATTTTATCAAATCTCTTTTTTTTATAAATAACAAAAATTGTAGGTGTCCAAAGAAGAGATCTTGATTAAAAAAATCTAAGTAGTAAATCTAAGAAATCAATATCATGATTTCAATATAAACTCATTCAAATTCAAATCGTCGAATCAAAATTATTTTCAAGAGATTCATAAAAAGATGATCAAATAGATTCATCAAAGTCAATAAAATAGAGCAAAATAATTTCCAAGAAAAATACTTTTCTCTTTTTAGTTGTATCAATTCATATGATTTATTTCATTCAAGCATGCTTTTTTTTATTTATGCCAAATAAAAACATGCATTAACATTTAGGATCGAAAAATAAATTTTGTCATAAAAACCATTCATCTTGCTTATAACCAAAAAAGCCACTTTTATTACCATGAAAATCAATAATCTATAAATCTCAAGAATCATCGTGCATAATTTTAAAATTTATTAAGAATGATCATTATGCATCATTACATTATTTCATCAAACTTAAAGCATTTTCAATCAAGTTCATTGTAGTCATGCATTTTTCTTTTTAGGTAAATCTAACTTTTCATGCTTAGTTTCCATACAAAAGCCATGCATCATTTTTAAAATCGAAAGTCAACATGAAAATCATTAAGATATACATTATTGCTTCTCAAACACATACATAAAATTAATCATATTTGGTGTGCAAGCATTAGATTAACATTTTATTATATTTTCATACAATTTTCATGATTATTTTCAAAAATTACTTAGAAGGACAAGCATGATTCTTTTTTTTTTTGCATTTTCATTACATTTTTAAACATGCAATTTTCAAGAAAAATAATTATTCCAAACTAAAAAAAATACATCATGAAAAGCATCATGTAATTTTGAAATAAATTAAGGGAGTTTCGATTACCTTATTGTTGAAAGCCGTTAAGGCATAGTATATCATCTCGCCTTTGTTGATTTTCTCCTCGTCTTCAGAGGAGCTCGATTCATCCCAAATTGTGTTCTTCTTCTTGCATTCAAAGCAAGTAGTTGCGTTCTTTTTGTTCTTTAATTTTTGTTTCATGAACTTTTTAAATTTCATTTGTAGTTCAAGTTCACCATTACTTGAGCTTATGATCGAGTGATCTTCAATTGTTCTATGTCCCAAATTCGTCCTATTATTTGGAAGGTGGTTCTCAAGTTCTTTATGTGCATTACACATCATTTCATAGGTCATCAAGGACCCGATAAGTTCTTCAAGAGGGAAATGGTTCAAATATCTTAATTCTTATAAAGCCGTTACTTTCGATTCCCAAGTTTTAGAAAGTGATCTTAAGATCTTATTTATAAGTTCAACATCTAAAAAACTTCTACCAAGTGCTTTTAAACCATTGACGACATCCGTAAAATAGGTGTACATGTCAACAACGATTTTGCTTGGTTTCATTTGAAAAAGTTCAAAATCATAGAATAAAAGATTGATTTTCAAATCTTTAATCTTTTTAGTGCCTTCATGTGTGATTTCGAGAGTATGCCAAATTTCGAAAGCTGTTTCACACATAGAAATTCGATTAAACTCGTTTTTGTCTAAGGTGCAAAATAAGGCATTCATAGCCTTTGCATTTAGAGAAAACGTCTTCTTCTCCAAATCATTCCAATTGTTTATTGGAAGAGAAGACATTTTAAATCTGTTTTCGACTATATGCCATAAGTTCAAATCCAAAGAAAGCAAGAAAACTCTTATTCGAGTTTTTCAATAAGTGTAGTCTGTCCCATTGAAAAAAGGAGGACGAATGAGAGAGCGACCATCTTGAAAGCCGAAAAGAGCCTTTTCTCTTGGGTGTTAAACCAACTGAGAAATCATGAGGCTCTGATACTAATTGTTATGATCAAGAGTCAGCACTAAGAGGGGGGGTGAATTAGTGTAGCAGTAAATTTCATCTTCAAAATACTTCATTTCGATAAAATTAGTTTTGTAAAGATAGCTTGAAACCGTACGTTTATGAAGTGAATGCAATAAGCAAGTAAAGATTTAGTTTGCAATATGTAAATGGCAGGAAGTAAATGCAAACCAGAGAACACGCTAATTTATAGTGGTTCTATCGTTGTGACCTACATCCACTCCGCCGATTCCTCTTTTATCGAGGCCACGAGCATCCACTATTGATTTTCCTTTATAGGCAAAGATCAACCTCCTTCTTATACCCCTCTTCTCCATTTCATGGGTTTAGGAGACAACCCTTATAAGCACTCACTCCTCTCTTATAGAATTCTAACATTTGGATTTAAGGAGGATTCTCACAAAAGATTTCTATAGCGTTTCTTCACTTTTAAACTCTCCGTGCTTGTGTGCTTTAACCTGTTGAATCTCATATTTTGATGATGAAACCCCTTGATATGTGTTTATATTTTAATCTGTATTTTCAGTGACGCATGATGCTTCGATCAGGATGAGACAATTAAAGCAGGAAAAATCATGTTGTGCTAGAGGAACATGTCAGAAGATTGGACGTTGGGCCAGTGGATCGGTCGACGTATCGAGAGAAGGCTTCGGGTCGTGGACTCAGGCATCAGGCCAAGAAGAGCGGGTATTGTGCCAAGGATATCGGAGTTGCAGAGTCAACTGGCCAATTGGGCAATAGGCCGCAGGAGAGGACGATGCACCGAAGAATCGGACGAAGCATCGAGGGACCAATGACATGCCGGACAACTTGGTTAATTGCTTAGGATTAATTTTCTCGATCGATGTTTTGTTTTACATGTGCAGGATTAACTATGATGGAAGTAAGACATGCAGTAGTAGTTACGCCGGAGTCAAGACTATGATCATCTTGGGAGTTCGAGAGTTCGACGGAAGTCCGGATGGTCGTCGGATGTTCTACGGGAATAAATCCGAGAAGTCCAGGAGTTTGCAAAAGAAGCTCGTCGGAACTCACCAAGTGGATCGTCGCAAGTCTAGGAGTTTGCCGGAAGCCCATAGGAGCATCATAGAGGGTTCATCGGATGATCGACGGAAGTTCGCCGGAAGCTCGCCGGAAGAAGCGATTGACGCACCGGAGCAAGTTGCAGTAAATGTCTTAAGAAATGTCGTAGTTAGCATGTAGATTAAGTTAGGAATGGGAGGTGATCCCATTAACTTAATCTGGGAGCAATTGGGCCCTTGATAGACCCAAATTGGGCCGAATGGATCAATCCATTCGGACCAGAATTCCTGCTAGGTGGTTGCACCGCTAGGGTCGGTAGTGGCACCGCCCAAGAGATGGTCTCCTAGGAAAGCTGGGTGGTAGCACCGCCTAGGCTTTGCAAGACTGGGCGGTGCAACCTCCCTAGGCAGGCGGTGGCACCGCCTGGGCTGAGCCTCCGAGCGAGACTAGGCGGTGCAACCTCCCTTGACCGGTGGTGAAACTGCCTGAGCTCAGTATTCGAGCTCTACTAGGCAGTGCAAACGCCCCTATCAAGCGGTGGCACCACCCAGAGGCTCAGTCTCCGAGCTGCCAGGCGGTTGTACCACCCCAGTCAGGAGGTGGTACTGCTAGGACCCCGGAAATCCGGGAGATGACATTTTGAGCTCCAAATTCAAACCAGATTGGAGCCTATAAATACCCCTCTCATCCCTGGTTAATACACACAAGCACAGAGAGATTAAAAGAGAGAAAACGCTGCTATAATCTCTAAAATTTCCCTTCTCTAGCTTAAGTTTTAGAATTCTGTTTAAGAGAGGAGAGTGAGTGCTTGTAAGGGTTGTCTCCTAAACCCGGTAAAAGGAGAAGAGGGGTGTAAGAAGGAGGTTGATCTTCGCTTAGTAAAGGAAGATCGTTAGTGGATGCCGGTGGCCTCGACGGAAGAGGAATCGGAAGAGTGGATGTAGGTCACGATTGACCGAACCACTATAAACTCCAGTCTTCTCTAGTTTGCATTTTGTTTCCTGCTATTACCTTACTGCAAACCCCTTCAATAGCTTACTACCTTCAATACATTTACGTATGCTTTCAAGCTAAGTTTTCGAAATCAGTTTTACGTCGAAAATGATTTTTATCGGATGAGAGATTTGACGAAGTTGACGTTTTTATCTGCTGCACTAATTCACCCCCCTCCCCCCCCCTCTTAGTGCTCTTGATCCTAACAATTGGTATTAGAGCCCAGTTTTTCTCATTTCGGATTTACACATGAGAGAAATGGCTCTTCATGGCTTTCAAGAGGGCTTTTCAGTTGTTCGTCCACCATTGTTTAACGGATTGGACTACACTTATTGGAAAACTCGAATGAGAGTTTTCATGATTTCTATAAATTTTGATTTATTGAATATTGTTAAAAACGGTTTTCAACTTCCCTCTAAACCGATGAACGAATGGTCGGATTTAGTGAAGAAGTATTTTTCTTTAAATGCAAAGGCTATGAATGCCTTATTTTGTGCTTTGGACAAAAATAAGTTCAATCGGATTTCTACGTGCAAAACAGCTTTTGATATTTGGCAAACACTTGAAATCATGCACGAGAGAACTAGTAGAGTCAAAGACTCGAAAGTTAACATTTTATTGCATGATTTTGAGCTTTTTCGAATGCAACCAAGCGAGACTATAGGCGATATGTACACCCATTTCATGGATATCGTCAATAATCTAAGAGTTCTTGGTAAATCTTTTTCGAATTTTGATCTCGTAAGCAAGATCTTAAGATCGCTTCCAAAAAGGTGAGATCCTAAAATAACCACAATACAAGAAATAAAAGATTTAAATATTTTTTCACTTGAAGAACTAATTGGTTCGTTGATGACATATGAAATGGTGCACAATGCATATGATGAACAAAACAACCTTCCAAAGAACAGGAAGGATTTGGGACTCCGGACAAATGAATACCACTTGAGCGATGACTCAAGTGATGAAGACAATGATGAACACTAAATCTTAATAAGTTTAGTAAACAAAAATCTAAAATAAACAATGAACTTGAACGGAGGAAGAGGCCAAAGAAGAAGAACACAAAGTGGGATGAATCGAGCTCCTCCAAAGACGATGAGAAAATCAAGAAAGGCGAGGTGGCAAACTATGCCTTAACTGTTTTCAATGATGAGGTAATCAAAACCCCCTTAATTTATTTCAAAATTACATGATGCTTTTCATAATATATTTTCTTTTTCAGCATAGAATTAATTTTTTTGAAAATTTCATGTTTAAAAAAAATGAAAATACAAAAATTATGATCATGCTAGTAGTTTTGAAAATAATCATGAAAAATACATATTTTATGATAAACAAGCAAAATGATTTTGATTAAAAATATGAAATCATGCTATATGTGGTTAAGAAGTAATGATATGTATCATGTTGATTTCCATTGTTATTTCTCAATTTTGATTAAATAAAATCATGTTTGAAGAAATGCATAAT
>NW_008992742.1:59129-93166 GCF_000313855.2 Musa acuminata subsp. malaccensis | reverse complement strand
ACAACTTGAGCAGCAAACTAAGGGAGAGCCAATAGAATTTGAAGATCCAAACCTACTTCCTTTGCTTGCTGAATTTTCAGATATATTTGACGAACCGCACAACCTATCTCTTACCCGTCGGCATGATCATTATATAACGATTCTTTCAGGCAAACCTCCAACAAATACTCGGCCATACCAATATCTATATCTCCAGAAGGATGAAATAAGAGATGCTTGAAACAGGAGTTATTCGGCCAAGTTGCAACCTCTACTCTTCACCGGTGCTCCTTGTACGCAAGAAGGACGGAACATGGCAAATATGCATTGATTACCGAGCTCTCAATGGCATAACCATCAAGGATAAATACCCTATTCCAGTAGTAGATGAATTTCTAGATGAAAGGGAGCACAAATCTTCACCAAGCTGGACCTTCGATCCGAGTATTATCAAATACGAGTGTACGAAGAAGTCATACCGAAAATCGCCTTTCGAACACACAACGGCCACTACGAATTTTTACTTTCTTCAACAAAAGGTGGAATATCTTGGGCATATCATATCAGAGGAAGGTGTGATGGTGGACCCCTTCAAAATAGAAGCAATGCAAAACTGGCCTACCTCGAGGAACATAAAATTGCTACATGGCTTTCTGGGTTTAACAGGCTACTACCGTAAGTCCGTGAAAAACTATGGAAAGATTAGTGCACCACTTACTTCCTTACTGGAAAAAGATGTCTTCCAATGGTCGGACAGAGCCTCCATTGCCTTCGACAAACTTAAGGTAGCCATAACGATGACGCCGGTGCTAGCGCTACCAGATTTCAACCGACCCTTCATCATTGAGGCCGATGCATCTGGAGATAGAATGGAAGACGTTCTCATGCAAGATGGTCAACCACTCATATACATTAGCAAGGCATTGTCTCCCCCCTATCAAAACATATTAACATATGATAAGGAGATGCTCGCCATTATGCACGCAGTAACAAGGTGGAGATCGTACTTGATCAAACGATGCTTTCAAATCAAGACCAATCATAAAAGCCTAAAATATCTCTTGGAGCAGAAGATATCTTCCCCCGAGCAGCAAAAATGGGTAACAAAGGTTCTTGGATATGATTATGAAATAACTTACAAAAACTGGATAGAGAATGTTGTTGCAGATGCGTTTTTACGGCTACCTAAGCAAGCTGAATTTTTGGCCATTTCACTTTCGACTAGTGACTTCCTTGAGGATATTAAGATGGAATGGCAGGAAGATTCGAAGACTAGTAAGATCATAAAAAAATTGGAGGGAGCACCAAGCTCCGTGGCTCATTACAATTGGGACTCAAAAGAATTACACTATAAGGGATGCATTGTGCTTATGATAAATTCTACTTGCATCTTCATGAGCAGATTTTGGACAAAGTTATTTCATATGCAGGGTACTAAATTGAAAAGGAGTACGACATTTCACCCACAAACCGACGGTCAGACGAAAGTTATAAATAGGTACTTGGAGACAATCCAAAGCCACCCACCAAATATGACTACCCAAGGAGAACTTCAGACCCAACCAAGTCCCATTATTGATCAACGGATTGTGACTCGACGACGACAATCCACTACTGAAGTGCTAATACAGTGGGTAAACCTACTAACAGAAGATGCCACTTGGGAGAACTATGACGACTTGAATATCAAATTCCCAAAATTCATGAATCGTCAGCCTCGAGGACAAGGCTGATTTGAAGAGGGCGGGTCTGTTAGGACTCTAGCTTGGAGAGTCCTAATTGAGAGGGACATTTATGTAAAACCTACCTAAGCTGACCCCTATTAAAGAGGTGAAGAGGCCGGCTAGGGTTAGGAGGTTGTTTCTTAGAAAAGAATAAGGAGTTGTAAAGGAATAGGAGTCTTGAGTAGGAGTCCTATTAGGAGTTAGGGTTTAGAAGCCCTATAAATAGTCATGTATTCCTCCTCTTTTTATAAGGGAGGAACCCCTATAGAGTTCCAAGGAGGCCGATCCCCTAAAGAGATCAACCCCAAGTTTAGAATTTGCAAGGGTTCTAACACTTCGTAGTGTGTTGAAAGTCTCGGCCAAGTCGGACAAGTGAGTCATCGCCGCGCGACTTTTTACAATCATATCGTCGACGTAGACCTCCATGTTTCTCCCTATCTGGTGACCAAACATTTTGTTCACAATCCTTTGATACGTAGCCCCGGCGTTCTTCAACCCGAATGGCATAACCTTGTAGAAAGTATGCCCCTCGGTCGATGAGGAAGGCGGTGTGCTGTTGGTCTTCGGGTGCCATCCTGATCTAATTGTAGCAGGAGAAGGCGTCCATGAATGAAAGGCGGGCGTGACCGGCCGTCACGTCGACTAGTTGGTCGATCCGCGGGAGGGGATAGCAATCCTTCGGACATGCACGATTAAGATCGGTGTAATCAATACACATTCTCCAGCTTCCATTAGGTTTCTTCATGAGGACTACATTGGACAACCAGCGCGGGTATTTGGCTTCTTCAATGAAGTTTGCCGCCAGAAGTCGTTCCACCTCTTCTCGGACGACCTGCTGGCGTTCGGGGGCGAGGCACCGGGGCTTCTGCTTTACTAGTTGTACGTCGGGGGAGTCGCACAAGCGGTGCTGAGATACCTCAGGATCGACGCCTGGCATGTCAGCGGGTGACCAGGCGAAGATATCGGTATTCTCTTGGAGGAGATTGATAAGCTGGTTTTGTTCCTACTCGGGAAGCTCTAACCCAAGCTTGATCGTCCGATCGGGGCGTCCCTCCAATATTGGCACATCCACCGTAGGCTCCATCGGCTCGGGGTGCTGAGCCGGCTTTTTTGCTTCTCAGGGGTCTTCGAGGGGCAATTCAACCCCCCTTCTTTTGTGCAGGGAGATCGCGGTCAAGTAACACCGCCTTGATTCGCGGGGGCTCCCCCTGGCCACTCCAACCCCTGCTCGGGTCGGGAACTTCAAGGTTCGGTGGTAGGTGGAGATGACCGTCCTGAATTTGTTAAGGGTGGGGCGCCCCAAAATTGCGTTGTAAGCGGTGGGGAGGTCGACCACCAAGAAAGTTGCCATCACCGTCTTCGTCCTCGGCACTTCCCCGAGGGTTAAGGGTAAGGTGATCGTGCCCAGCGGCGAAATCGATTCACCGGTAAACCCGGTGAGTGTTGAGTTCATAGGCTTCAGGGCGTCGTGGGAGACCACGAGTTTCTGGAAGGCGTCCGGATAAAGGATGTCGGCCGAACTTCCAATGTCGACCATGATCCTCCTTACTTGGGTGTTGGCGATTCTGGCGGCCACCACCAACGCGTCATCGTGCTCAGGCTGCATGACCCCCTCGGGGGGAAACGTGACCTCAGGTTCGGGCCCGCACCCAGAGTCTTCGGCTGCGGCAACGCGGGCGTATGCTTTTCGCCCGGACATGGTACTTCCCCTAGACGTCGGGCCGCCCGTGATCACGTCGATCCTTTCGATGGGGCCCTCAGGCCGGGGGGAAAACTCTTTGTCCTGTCATAGATAGCGGCCGAGGTGACCTCTCTGAATCAGCTCCTCAATCTGTCGCTTCAACTCGCGGCACTCTTCCGTGTCATGCTTGTTTTGCCGGTGAAAGCGGTAATACCTTGTCTTGTTCACGAGCTCCCGCGGGCTCCTCATCGGACTGGGGGTTTGGAGCAGCCCCTTCTTTTTTATCTGGAGGAATATCTACGTTCAGGATGCTCCCAAAGCGGGGAGTGGCGGCCTCGGCGTAGAGGGGTCGAAGTGGTCCGACCTTCGCCTTGGCGGGCCGGGCAACTGCCCTCGTAGTGGCTCCGTTCGAGGCCTTTTATTTTCCTCGCGTCTCCCCGACATCCAGGCTTCCGCCACGACATAGTGGTTGGCTCGCTAGAGCATTTCTGAAACTGTGGCAAGGGGTCGCTCCACGAGGGACCAGAAAAACCTAGACGGATGGAGACCCGCCATGAATGCCTACATCAACAAAGAGGGGTGAGCTTCTGACAAGCCCCTAATTTCTGTGGTGAATTGGCTCACAAAACAAGAAAGGGGTTCATCCTCCTTTTGGTTGAGTCCAAGGAGCAGGGCGACGGACGGCTTCAGTCGGGCCAAAGCCAGGAAGTTGACTTCGAACTCCTTGGCGAGCTGGTCGAAGGAAGCGATTCCCCTCGTCTTCAAGCCGCTATACCACGTGCGTGCTGGTCCCCTTAGGGTCATGGGAAACGCCCTGCACATCAAAGCGTCAGCAGTTCCGTATAGCGCCATCTGAGCCCGAAAGGCAGCCACATGGTCAGCGGGGTCGGTAGTGCCATCGTAGGCGTCCAGGGAGGGGAGTCGAAAGCTCGCGAGTATCGGTTGGTCGCGTATTTCAGCTGCGAATGGTGACCCCCGGCGTGCATCGTCTCTTGACTCTCCCTTAGAGGTGTGAACCTCCTTCAGCACCTCTTCGAGTCGTTGACTGAGAAGGCGCAGCTGGGCCCGGAAGGAGTCCACGAAGTCGGGAGACATCGCCTCATGCTCGGGTCGGCCGGCAGGGTTTCCCCCCGTTTGATCTCCAAGGGGAAACACCCGGGTCTGGGGTGAACCAGGGAGAGCAAAGGTGGTCGCGTGAACCGGTGCAGAGGACTCCACCCGGCGCGTAGGGCGGGCTATCGACGGGTTCATTGATTGGGAAAAGAGTAAGACGACGGTTTGCATCATTCCTGCCAAGGTTCGGACCTAGAGGGCAAGATCCTGAAAGGCTTCGGATGACACAGGCGAAGGAACGCTCGAAGCGGCTTCGGGGGGAAGTAGACCTGGGTCATTGAACAGACGCTAGTAACGTTCCGAGGTCATGACGAGGTCCTCGGCCCGTGGCCCGTCACGTGAGGGGCGCCCGGCCTGTGCCCCCGTTAAGAATGATCCCTCGGTAGGGAGTTCGTCGGGGTCAGTGTGAGGATCCCGCGGCATTCGGCCCTCCTTCTAGCGCTAATCTGTTGGTGTGAACAACTTTTGAGCCGTGGCCTCGGGGCCGACATGGCTCGGTTCAAGTCCGAATGGCGGGGATCTTGCTCGGAGTCCCTCGGGGGTTTGCCGATGCGACCGATTGCAGGGATCGAGTTACGTGGAAGCTCGTGGGGGCGTCCTGTGGGGAAGGGTTCCCTTCTGTGATGTTGGGAAGAAACAACTCCGTCTTCGTACCTGCACTTAGGTCGGGTCGGAAGCTCGGCCCGACCCCTCCGACGATCAAGTCAATGATGTGGATTGGTGCGGTGTTTTCCTCTGTGTCTCTTCTCCTTCCCTCCCCCCCCCTCCCCGTAGGGCATTTAGAACGTGAGGGTATTTATAGGAAAGTTTAGTGTTACCTGATGTGCCTACCCGCAGGGAGCAAAATCGTACCTCTAATGGCGTCTGACATCGTTGTTGGCGTGGCATGAGGGATCGTGCCTGAGCGGTCGTTAATGGGCCTCGGCCTGTGTTCTGGTTTGTTTGACCCGGCTCTGCCGGGTTGACCGAGGCGAGAGCTTCGTTTGGGTCAACTGACGTCAGTCCGAGTCTTGTCACCATTTATTACCCTCATCAACGTCAAAATAGAGGTCAGGAAACCGAGCCCGAAACCGTGACACCGCGACTCGGTATTCGTACTCATACGACACTTGTCCCGACCGTTGCAGCCAAAGCTAAAACCCGAGGGACTCCTTGTACTCTTCAATCACCCTTTTGGTCTTAGCAGGAGTCGTTCGAGTTTCCTCCACCAAAGCTTCCTCGGCCTTCATCGTCGATAGACGGGCCTCCTCCAAGCTCCGAGACAGGCCTAGCAGTTCGCTCTCCATCGAGCGGACCCATCCGCGAGACTCCTTCAGCTGCTTCCGAAGACTCGCTTGTTGCTGCCCGACACCCTCAAGCTTCGACTTCAGCCGCACAACCTCACCCTCCAGGTCAACGACCCGCTGCTCGGCGGCCGCCACCGCCTCCGGTCCTGCCCCGGCCTTCAACTCCTCGACCTGGCCGTGGAGCTCAGCGTTCCTGTCCCCTAAGCTATTGATTATCCGGCCAACATCCTGGACACGATCCACTAGCGTCGTATAGTAGTGCAGGTTCTGTGTAGAAAAACGACCTAGCATAAGAAAAGGAGGTCAGACAAGGGCCGAAGCAAAGAGAGAGAACTACTGTCATACCCAGACCAGGGACTTGGCAGCCTTCTCGATCAGCACCTCGGAAGGTGAGCCATACATCTGCCTGGCGATGTCTGGAATGAGAGCACCTCGGGCATAAGTCGCGGATGTCGCGCCGTCCGTCCAGACCCGATCGCTAAGGGTGAGACCGGACCACCGTGCCACCAGAGGGTTAGACGCCTCGCCCTCGGCCATCCCACCCACAGAGAGAACCTGGAAGGGCTCATCCTTGGAATGGGCTTGGGTGCGGCAGAGATCTCGCACCATGGCCAGACGTGCCCCTTTGCCCGACTCTGACTTGCCGGCTCATTCCTTACCTTGCGAGCCCTTAGCGATCTCCTTCGGGGTAGGGTCCCGAGGCTGCCCCCCCGGGCTACTACGACCGCCACCAACGACCTCTCGAGCCGTGGTCGACGTAGACATCTTCGGCGTAGCGGTCTTTGGCCTCTTGCGCGGGCGACTGGACTCCGAACCCCCTGATCGGCTCGGATCTCCTACGGTCTACGTAGCGGGAGGATCAAATTGGGGAGCTGCAGAAGCATGAGGCATCCCCCGTAGTTTCCTGAGGTCCATGGTATCTGCCCAAAAATAAGAGACTCAGTAACGAGTAATGATGTCGAGGTAACTAGTAAAAGGGGATTGGCCTGAGTCATACCCCGGAGCATTGGACTAAGGCCGACCTTGACCAACCACTCCTTGGTCATGTCCCTAATGGCTCACGACGTAATGAAAATCCCCTTCAGCTGCTCTAATTGCTCGTGTTCGTTGTTAGACAACCCGAGATAGCTGTTGTTGATTACCCGAGCCAACCATCTGAGGCCAAATCCCCACCCCCGACTGCTAACTGATAAAGAAAAAGTGGCTCTTCCACCCTTTGTTGTTAGAAGGTGCCCCGCTCACCCTAAAACCCCCGCTAGAGGACAAGAAATAGCCGCCCAATCCCTTCGACAAGCGAAAGCAGGACATAAAAAGAGTCACGCTGCTCAGTTGCATCAGTCATACAATGCCCGAGTCACGCTGCTCGACCGGATCAGTCATACAGCGCCCAAGTCATACCGCTCGACAGCAGTAGTCATGCGGTGCCCGAGTCACGCCACTTGGCCGCATCAGTCGTGCGATGCCCGAGTCACATCGCTCGGCCGCATCAATCATACAACGCCCGAGTCATGTCGTTCAACCGCATCAGTCATGCGGTGCCCGAGTCAAGCCGCTCGGCCACATCAATCATACGGTGCCCGAGTCACGTCGCTCGGCTGCATCAGTCATATGGTGCCCGAGTCACGCCACTCGGCCGCATTAGTCATACATTGCCCGAGTCACACCGCTCGGCCGCATCAGTCATACAGCGCCCGAGTCATGTCGCTCGACCGCATCAGTCATACGGTGCCTGAGTTATGCTGCTCGGCCACATCAGTCATGCGATGCCCGAGTCACGCCACTCAACCGCATCAGTCATACAATGCTTGAGTCATGCCGCTCGGTCGTATCAGTCATGCGGTGCCCGAGTCACGCCGCTCGGTTGCATTAGTCATGCAACGCCCGAGTCACGCCGCTCGGTCCCATCAGTCATGCAATGCCCGAGTCACGTTGCTCGGCCGCATCAGTCATGTAGTGCCCGAGTCACACCGCTCGACCGCATCAGTCATACAGTGCCCAAGTTACGCCGCTCAACTGCATTAGTCATGCGATGCCCAAGTCACGCCACTTGGCCACATCAGTCATACAGCGCTCGAGTCACGCCACTTGACCACATTAGTCATATAGTGCCCGAGTCATGCCGCTAGGCCGCATCGACCACTCAACGCCCAAATCCCGCCACTTGGCCGCACCAATCGCATCCCAATCATACCCCTTGAACACGAAAGTCCTGACCGCATCAACCCCCCAAAACCGTACCATTATTCACATCTTGGGAACCTACCATTATTCACAACCACATCAGCTTCTAGGACAACACGCCTCAGTCAACACTATTACTGCGAAGGCAGGCAGCACTGACGAAGCACAGCACCGTCTCGGAGAGGTCGGGACGACGCTAAGCGAGTACCACATTGAGCCACAAAGGCCGGGTCGACACGACGCCAACCCGCAAAGGCCAAGACGGTGTCCACCCAGCAAAATTCCCCTTAACACGATGCCGTCCCACAAAGGCCAGGACGACACTAGCCATACACCGCACAGTCCCGCAAAGGCCGGGACAACGCCAACTGTGCACGATGTCGTACCTCGAAGGTCGGGACACCGCCGACCGTGCACAGCGCCATACCGTGAAGGCGCCGACCATGCACAGCACCGTCCCACAAAGGTCGGGACGGTGTCGACCATTCACAATGCCATCCCACAAAGCCTGAGATGACACCGACCGTGCACAGCACCGTCCCATAAAGGCCGGGACGATGCCAACCAAGTACAGTGTCGACAGTGATAGACAACCCAGGTACGATCGGTTCCCGCGAGGGGAAGATAAAAACCCCTCGAGGGGTCCATTGGCAGGAGGTCCCTCTCTGGCCACTTAATACTAACAAGATCTTCGGAGGGGTGGGAGCCCCTTCCGGACCCCGACATGTGTGCAGGAACCAGAGCCCGAGGAGCAGGCAGTCAATTCCAAGGAGCATCCGACTCGAAAGTCAGAGCTTGAACCTGACCCACTGAAGGTGGACGATCTTACGCATCCGGAATCAAACCAAATCGTGCTAGCTCGCTCTTCCACGATATAAATGATCACTATCAATAATGCATGTGAGCTTTTAGTATAGTGTATGTGTGTGTGTGACTAAGGTAAAATGCATGTGAGCTTTTAGTATGGTGTACGTGTGTGTGACTAAGGTAAAGTCGCGGGTCGTCAGCGTTGGAACAGCAAGAGAAGATAAGAAGTTTAAGACACGTGACAGCTATTCCTCACTTAAATATCTCACCATATTCAACACTAAATTATTCTAAGGGCGATTGTCTGGAAACTCCATCTTTGATGTTGATACTCTCCCATTTCAATATTCTCAAACCATTACCTCTTATTTTAAAAATATTTTCCAAAAGCTATTCATAGTGTTTCAAAAAAAATTTCTTCCAATTATTTATGGTGTTTTGTGGATTGTTTTTTATCCATAAAACACTATATAGTATTTAGAAAAATACACTACATAATATTTTTGTTTCAAAAACATTGTATAGTGTTTTTAAAATAAACTACTTTATAATATTGCAAAAAACTACATGATGTTTTTTAAAATACTATATAACGTTTTATAAATAAAAATCAATCCACAAAACACTGTAAATAGTTGCAAAAAAAAATTTGAATTTGGGTGAAAAAAAATGATAGCTTTTTAAGGGGCATTTTTGAAACATTAAAAATAGGATATGATGGTTTGTGAATTTTGAAAAGGGAGGTACAATCTGAGAAAAACCAAAAAAGAGAATATGTTTTTTAACAATAGCTCTTGTTCTAATATTACTTATAATAACACGAACACTATTTTTTTCTTCAAAAATAAAATATTTTTAAAAATTCTTACTTTCATTAGACCATTTATATTTATATACATCAGGATCTTGATTCGAGAAATAAGAGGATAAAATATTTCTTTTATTCTTTCTTAAATTTGAAAAATATTAATTGAACATATATTGTTATATGAATCAAAATATCATTTCCTATTTCATCCCCTGAATTCAATATTCAAATTTGTAATCAGATCTATAAAATAATTAATCTATTAATCTGATTGGCCTAAATCATTGATCTAAAATATTTTATTCTAAATTAATACTAGTATATATCTATTTAGTTCTTATAAACCAAATTCAATATGAAAATTATGGTTATTACAAAACCAATATTCTCTCTCACATTTAATGGCTCAGAATCCTTAAACTGAAATTAGCTCATACAAAAAGTCTAAATTACCCACTCTTCCACTTAAGAATTTGATGTCTTGATGAGATTCAATCCAATAATGACCCTACACTACTAGGATATGGCTCTATCCCATCTACAAATAAATATTCTCAACTCGAACCCTTCATGACCCCACTCGGTAGTATCATTAATGTAAGGAGCCTAAATTGTTTTAGTCAAAGTTAAATATCTATTAAGTTCTTAAAATCTAAATTTTGGTTAACAGTTCTCTCTCTCTCTATGTATTAACTATATGTGTTGTGTGTCGGGGGTACGATAGAAAGATCAAGTAGGGTTGTGTGTGTATATGATAGAAAGATGGGTTTTTTGTTGTCTCCGTCATCAATCAAAGAGACACGTGACTGCGTGAGCTGCTAATGCCTTCCAAACACTAAAACTTCCGCACACGATCCGTGCATGCATAAAAGAGGACCGATTCATCACCTCAAACTCAGCTGTGTGTTGCAGGTGGAAGCAAAAAAGGACACACTTATTATCCTTTTTCCCACTTCGGGGCTGCACACGCATGGCTTCCCAGAAGAAGGGTACTCTGCCCACCGCTCACGGGCATCGCCGGTGACTCCCACGCCCCTGCACACGTACGTACCCACTCGGATCAAAACAATGGTCTCTGTCAAACCTCTCCTTGCATTTTTTGTGCTCCAGCAAAGAACAAGGTAGGAGGAGTTCGAAATCACCATATATATGAGACCGAGATAACACAGTAGAACACACACTTGATCTCCATGATACGAGACAAGACCTCGACCTTTGCATGGCTTCCATTAATGCAGCAAGAAAGAGATGGAAGGAGAGGGAGTGAAAGAGAAAACCTTGGAGATGGGAGACGCCTCTCATCCCACCTTTATTCAAGGCATTGTTCTTCGAGAATGCAAGCCGAGCGAGTTGTGCCGCTTCGAAGGTCCTGATGGCGGGATCGGCGTCGCTCTCGGCAAGAACCAGAAGACAACACCTGACCTCTTCGTTGCCGCCGGTCTCCGGTGCAAGGCGTGCATGCTTCTTGAGCCATCGCAACATGACACCAAGAGATGGAAGAGGGGGAGGAGGAGGATTACCGGAACAGATCCTTTAGAAAGCAGTCCCATTTGAGAAAGAGAGAGAGAGAAGAGAGCAGATATATGTTTAAGAGTTGGAGAGACTGCAAAGGGTTGATGGGATATAACAACAGATTACATAGCATTATTAGGAGGAGAGATTTGATAAGGTTAAGAGTATGGTGATGTACAAGGAATGGAGGATTCTGTCGTGATGTACAAGGTTGAGGGGACACAACTACTAAGATATGGGAAAAGTGTGATGTGATGTGATCTTTCCTTCCCGCTTTCCTCTCCTCCATTTTTGGACCATATTAATGCCTGCTTTTGGATGTAGCAGGAGATGGTATACATGGGTGGTAACTAAGTGTCAGCCACTGTAGCGGTTGTGGAATGATCAAAGCTAGCTGAGCATGGTCAAGCCTAGTGCAGAGTTTTGGAAACTTGTTTTGGATGCCAAGAATCATGATCAAAAGATTCACCTTGTGTATCAATTTCTTCTTCTCTAAATACTTGAGTATGCAAGAACGTATGAGACAATTTAAGGTGAAGCCATTTTGTATGTTCTTCAAGCATATCTCAATTGTATGTAAAAGTCTACGTAGCTTGATGATTGAAGAGCCAAGACTTGTTTCACCAATAGTGAATCATTGAAATAAGACTTTTGATGGAAGTGATGCAAGTAATTAACTGAACGTAAAATTATTTAATTTCGAAAGAAATTAAATAAAATAAAAGGAGTTCCAACTCTAGAATCATTTATGAGAAAGCGAGATTACTTTGAGAAACTTTACGCAGGAAATTCTAATAATCAGATGCTCATGCAGAAATCAAAGTCCAAAACTTCACTTTGATGTTGATTTTCACTTACTATAAAACAAACAGGCGGATAAGACTGCAGGCGATTAGAGAGAGTGTTTTTTTATTTACAAGCTTGTTGGATCTTTTTTTCTTTTTCTTCTTTAGAATGTTGGCTGCAAAAACAGACTTTTGGATGAATGGTTACTGAACAAGGTGGGCAGCAACTAGTTTCACAAAACTAGCAGTGATGGCTTCTTTCCAGGATCATGCAGTGATTTAAAGATCATCAATCGCTTGTGGTATCCAAAGTCATCATGCAATAAACAGATACTCGCCCCCAAGAAACTTTGTTAGAACTTGTAAACGAAAAAAAGTTGTGGAACAGTATCTGTTTATCGCCCCCAAGCAATAAACTACTCATAAAACTAGATCAAAGGGAACAATGTAGTAAACAAACTTTAATTTATATTAAGTCTCATGAAACTCGAGAAAACAAACAACTCGTGGACAACTTCCAAGTTTTCCACAGTGAGCTCTGGTGCTCCTTACCTACTCACATTTGCATGCCTTGTTAAGGGCTTCAAAAACACTTTGCAGAGTTGCATCTTGCACGAGAACGACCTTGTCTCTGGATTTTGAACCAGATCCAATAGATACTTGCCGTTTTTTCACTCCTAAAAGCTGCATGGTAGATAGTTTTCCCAGCCTTTCAGAAGAGTATATATGTTTCTTCAATCTGCTTTGATCGACTTTTTAAAATTAAGCAGTCATAACAGAGCAATTACAAAGATTAGGTCAGGAAGGGATTCCTTATTTAGATGTTCAACTGAAACATACTTAAGACAATGGGAAACAGGGTCTGTTAACAATTCTTGGATTTTTGAAGAAAATAACTACAGACCTTGGATGTCATCTGTGTTGTCAAATTGGGATCAAAGAATCATTTCCGAACAAATTTTGCTGATATCCAATGAACATTTGAATCTTCAATTTTATATGGCATCAAGAACTGACCAACACAATCCAAAATTTTTCAAAATCCTGCACTTTGGATTTAAGGTTATAGTGGACCTGGAGTTATGCACAAATCCCACCTACTTGGACATCTGTGAGCAGGCAGGTATAGGAGGCAAAAGATGTATGAGCTGAATGAGAAGTGTCAATACAAAAATTGGTAGAAAGGTGGGAGACGTTGTGTCCATAATCAATCCGAGAAATATAATCAAGGTAACCAACTTCACATTATGGTGGAACGAGGTTGACGGCATAATGCAACTTTAAGACTTGGCCATCTATAATTTGGAATGATATCAGAAACATCTGAAATTTATAATCAAGTTTCCAAGTGACTGATGGACTGAACACTACTACAACAATTTCAGAGTACCGTTTGATCTGGACAACGCTCATTTTACCAATCAAATTTACGTACTTGATGCCTGAGAAGACAATTAAGAAACAATTTGCTTTTCATGGTGCTAATATAGCCACTGGTATATGTGTTCTTTAGGAGTCAGCAAGGATAGCTCCCATCAAGACATGATAATCTAATTTAGCATATCTTTTTTTCTAATACATTATGAAAACTGTCTGGACTACGGATTAGGTCCATTTCAAGGTCAGAGTTGCATTATACCTTTGGATCTTCAGATCTTATGAAAACTTGATATCGGTATTACAAAAAAAAAAAAATCAAAAGTTTTGAACCACTTGAAGGCAGTGTTCCTGGCATGAACACATAAATTCTGCTCCTCACTGGATACTTAGTTCTCTTCAATTGTTGGTCATCAAGCTAAATAACTTTCATTTAGAGGTGAAGAAGATGAAGATATACAAAATACTCAAGAATTGTGGTAAATAACTGGTTTATTTGGAAAAAAATACCTACAAATTTTATTTGCATTCAATTTGATGGAGCTCTTATGCTCCATGAGGCCTTCCAAAATCAAACTCATGAACAAATTTATATGTATGACTCAATAATTCTATCTCCTTTTTTCCTTTTTCAATTAACTAGAAGCCCAAGAACATTCTTAGTTTAACCAATTCTACAATATTATAATCAATATGATCATAATTAATTGTCATCTTGTGTTTTTTTTATTAAGTCTGAAAACATAGTCGGATAATAGACTAGGGTTAAGTGAAATAAGTAAAATATCCAGTGCTTTGAATTGTTATTACTACCTTCTCACCAACATTTGCATTGTTCCATCCCATAACTTCACATATGTGAGGATTATGTTGCACAAGCTTTACCTCTGGCAATTTCCTCTAAATTCCTCAAGCAATGATTCATATCCTTAGGTAATTTTAGCACAAACTTCCTCCTAGCGTAGTTCTTAGAACAGGAAATCAAGCACCAAATTAGCCACCAAAAATCTATTTTTTTAACACACTAGAAACTAATTTTGTAGAACCCAACACGATCTGTTGGTCGAGAAGATTACAGTAAGAAACTACGAGTAGAAAGTGAATAGACGAGACGATCGAGGACTCACCGAGCCGATGTACTCAAGCAGCGCGGCGTTGGCCTCGCCGTCCCTCGCCGGGGCATCGATTTGAACGCCGACAGACTCGTCGCCCACATCTAAAACCAGAAATATGACTCTTTGCAGGAAAACAAAGCAGATGGAAGGAAAGGGGATCGAAGGGAAGGGGCGGACCGGTGACAGTGGCGACCTTGGAGCCCGGCTTGGCGTGGATGGTAATGGCAACAGTTGACGGAGGAAGGAGGCGGAGGCAGCCTGGGACCTTGGACTCCGCCGATGCGGCGGTGGGAGGGGCGGCGGCGGAGCCCCCCTTCGCTTTCCCACGCTTGGGCGGCGCCATCCCGACGTCGGAGCCGGACTTTCTCCTTCTTTCTCTCTTCGGACTTAAAAGAGGCTCACGACTTTTGGTGGGTTAGCGGGTCTAATTTTTTCGGATCCAAATTTATCCAAACCGCTTTATCAAATTCAAATATCGGATCTAATCAAGTTTGGATAGTCTTTGATTGGATTCGAAATTACTAAGAGTTTGGTCAGCGAGTCGAAACTTCTCGGATCCAAATTTGTTAAATTCACTTAAATTAAATTTAGATATTGTTGAATCGGATTTAAGAAATATTGTTCTTCGAGCAGGACTATATATATATATATATATAAATAAATAATATATATATATATATATATATATATATATATATATATATATATATATATATATGTGTGTGTGTGTGTGTGAATCTGGACCGTCCATTGAAGTCATCGTAATCAGTCATCGGTCTACGAGATTTTAGTACGCCAAGATTCGCAACTGGAGATGATGAATTATAGGTGCCGGTCGTATTATTTCAGTGAGGATAATTTAGTCATTCTACGATTAGGCAGCGCCGCACATGCACTTGTCGCATCTTCGGCGGCTATATAAACCCTCGTTAGGGTTTCCGACGCGAATGCGGGGAAGCAATCGCCGTTGGAGGTAACAAGATGCCCATTCTACCTCTCACTCTCTCTGTCTCCCCCTCTTCGATGGTTAGATTATGGCTTCGATTATTTTTTTTCTTGATTCGATTGTTGTTGCACCTCTTAATTCGAGGTCTGGGAACAAACCCTTTCATTAGGGATTGATATTGTAGTTGGATTCTGGTGTTTGCCCTTCAGAAATCTGTTTGTTAGACGCTTCTCTTGGTGATTTCGTTCTTCCCGAGTTGAATGCTATCAGCATCATTTGTTTCTATCAGATGTATGCTTCTACCGTTGTGTATTTTTTGGTTCGATCCGTCGATCTTTTGTTACGGGATCCTCTGGTGTGTTCGTGATTTGCTGTATGACTGTTTCGGCTTTCATAGGCAGTGCATAAGCATAAGCCCTGGTCATGTTTTCAGGGGGGAGAGACGTAAGAAGGATGTCTCATCGTAAGTTTGAACACCCAAGGCATGGGTCCCTCGGGTTCCTCCCCAGGAAGAGAGCCTCCCGCCACCGTGGCAAAGGTAAGCTGGATCTTGGTTACATGAATTAAGAATGTTCTGTTTAATCAGTGCCTAATCTAGTTTTCAGATTGCCATGATCGTCATACATTAAGAACTTTTGTAGTATGTTGTTGCTATCTGGAGCTTGGTTGTCGAATGGGAAAATTTGTGCTTCCATGATCCACTGATTTATGTAAAGAGCACATGCTAGCTTGCAGATTTGGTTATATAGAGTTTGCCCTCCAATATATAATGTTTAAGTTCCTTGTTGAAATTCTTTCCCTTTAGTTCTCTTTCTAATTAAAGATGGTGGAACAATTCTGTTTGCTAACGTACCAGTAATATAGTGATGAGAAATATGTGTGCTTTCTTGGTGCAGTAAAGTCCTTTCCCAAGGATGATCCGACAAAGCATTGCAGGTTAACAGCTTTCCTTGGATACAAGTCTGGAATGACACACATTGTTCGTGAGGTTGACAAACCAGGCTCAAGTAAGTATATATTACCCAAAGTTGGCTATATTGTTTGAAACAATATTCTGTAACACAGATTTGGATGCATCATTATGTTTGTATGCTTTTCTGTGCTATTCTGAGATGGTTCTTTTTAGATAATAAGTCTTTTATTTACCACAACTAAATTCATCCAGTCGTTCCAACATAAACATTTCAAACCTAATGTCTCTTGCTTAGTTGCTGAACCTAAGAAAAATAAAATCTTCATATCACTTTTCATAGGGCAGTTTTGGCATCCTGTATTTGTACTTTCATAATTATGAAAAAGATCTGTTTTATTTGTCATTTTGTTTTCTATAAGCATATTTGTGGTCATTTCATAACTATCACTTACAGAACTGAAAATTATAAGTGTTTGGCGAGAACAAAACCAGAAAACAACTATGAGGAAGAGGTTCCTTAACAGTGGGAACAGGCATCTCAGATGTGGCAGGTGGGATTGAGCGGCAGGCTTAGTAAATATCTGAGATCTTTGGACGATCTACTGTGGTTACTTGAACAATTATCTGTTCTTGAGATTGAGTGAAAATTATCTGATTTCTAGAGTTGGGTGATTTTCAAACCTCATGAGTGACCTGGTGAACAATCACCTGACAGGGACGATTTATGTATTTTTTTTAAATATTAGTTGAAAAATTATACTTTCTACTAATAAAAGTTAACGTGGGAAATTGTCTCATTCATATCGTGATGATTATCATGGGAAAAGATCTATGTAGATGACCTCAATTCTTGGGACGTTATGTAGTTGCCTCCAATAGTTGCCCTATGCAAAACATGATGACTCCAACTATTATGATTCGAAAGTTTGTTTTGTGTTCTAAAAGTTCAAAATTTTCATCAGAAACAAGGAACACTAACATGATTACATATTTGTTTTCTTCAATGATGTTTCATTTTTTTACTGAAATACAAAAGACAATGTGCCTCTAGAATTAAGTTTTTCTTATGCACATTGTGACATATGATTTATTATATTGTTCAGTTTTTGATATTACTACAAGTAATTTATGTACGAAACTTTCGACTTTCCAAAACTGATGTTTTGGTTATATTGTCAAACTAGAGAAATGAAATCTATAATCAAACTTAAGGGAAGTGAAATTTAGAGTACACTGCAATTTATTCTTGTACAGGTTAAGTGAAATTTATAATTACACTTGAGAGAAATGAAATTTAGAATAGACTGCAGTTTATTCATACAGAGCTTGGTTCATTGTTTTTGTTTGTCTGCTAGTTCATATATTGCAAATGTAGTGTTCTCACTTTGTGATGAATGTTTGATGTCTTTTTTCGTTTGCTTTGCTATACCTCTTTATCTGTCAACAATGCGGACAAACAAAATCGGCAATGCATTAGCTTTGTTTTAACTAAGAGTTGCATTTGCTTCCTTTACGTTCTCTAATTTATTACATATTTTGCATGTTTTTTCCTTATGATATAAATTAGATTGGAGGGTTTCTTGTTCGTTGTGTCATACTATTCAGTGCTTTAATGTTTTCTGCAATTGGATTTTTTTACCAATGCCTGCATCTTGCTTTTGTCATAAGTCTTATTGGACTTGTTCATTATATCCTACACTTCTATGCCTTTTCTTAAGCTTTGAGGTTCTTATACTCGATTGTTTCTTGCAGAGCTTCACAAGAAGGAGACATGTGAGGCTGTGACTATCATAGAAACTCCGCCAATGATTGTTGTGGGAGTTGTTGCTTACGTGAAGACTCCACGTGGACTTCGTTCTCTTAACACTGTGTGGGCTCAACATCTGAGTGAGGAAGTGAGGAGGAGATTTTACAAGAGCTGGTACAAGAGCAAGAAGAAGGCTTTTACAAAGTACTCCAAGAAATATGAAAGTGAAGAAGGAAAGAAGGAAATTCAGGTGCAGCTGGAGAAGATGAAGAAATATGCATCTGTTATCCGTGTGCTGGCTCATACACAGGTGCACTTTGATGAGATTGCTCATTTATGACATTATTAGTGCAGTCTTAATATGGATCTTCATCATCTGCTGCTGACAAACTTATTCTCAGTATACTGTCACTTGATGTTAACCCTCTTCTCATACCTGAATGTTTTTAGGAATCTACTAGTTTATTTTGTCAGGTTTTTGTGTTTGTTGTATATCTCACTGAGTGTTTGTTATTTTTATTTTTTTTCTTATGTAATAGGCAAATTTGAGCATTGCATCCTTTCTCTTAAAATGTATCTCCATTCAAACAACATGAGATAAGCCTTGAGGATATTGTTGACCCATTTTTAGTTGTGATCTTTGATAAAATCTCAGTTCAGACTAATATTTGGCAGTTTTTAGATCAAGCTATTTTACCTGAAACTCCAGGGTGATCTCAGTACAAGGTATCGCTGCTTTCCTGTGTGATACAACCTAGTATTTTCTACAGTATCATAATTATTTTGCTTTTGATAATTTTGGAGTTTGATTCTGTTGCTAGTATTCTTCAGATTTGTTTACTATCATATTAAGTACGCTAGTTTTCTACTTTTCTTTGATATCGATTTTTCTTAGACATCCCATTGGGTGCATGGTGCCAACCACTCTTTTAAATCTTAATGCACACGTCGTGACCAAAATGAACAAGATACTGAAGAAGATGACTAGCAATGTCTATTCTGTTAACGAGGACAATTTCTTATCATCAACTTGTTAGTAGTATAACAATCTAATTTACTTAGAAAACATATTTAGATGGACCTCTTTATTCTACATAAACAAATGACCAACTAATTTTTGTATGAAAATTATTTAGATTTAATATAGGATTAGCTGAATTTGTTATGAATATTTCTTGCATTATATTTCTTAGCAGGTAAAGGATGCGTTTTGTAGCTCACTGTAACTCTATCTATTTACAAAGCATGTATTCTATGTTGGTTCCATTTATGGAAGTGATCTTATGGTCTTTTGTCACTTGCTGTTTATGCTCAGATAAGGAAGATGAAAGGTCTGAAACAGAAAAAGGCTCACTTGATGGAGATCCAGGTCAATGGAGGGACAGTTGCTCAGAAGGTTGACTATGCTTACAGCTTCTTTGAGAAGCAAATCCCTATCGATGCTGTCTTCCAGAAAGATGAGATGATCGATGTCATTGGTGTGACCAAAGGTAAAGGTTATGAAGGTGTGGTGACTCGTTGGGGTGTCACTCGCCTCCCACGCAAGACACACAGAGGACTCCGCAAGGTTGCCTGTATTGGTGCATGGCACCCAGCCAGAGTCTCCTACACTGTTGCTCGTGCTGGTCAGAATGGATACCACCACCGTACTGAAATGAACAAAAAGATATATAAAATTGGGAAATCTGGGGATGAGTCACACACTGCTATTACTGAGTTTGACAGGTAATTAATTGCCCATTCTACAGTTGGCTTTCTAACAAAGTTGTCCAAAATAACTTCCTTTAGAATCTTGGTCAAGCATACGGAGAAACTATTAGGGCAGTATCAAACTTGAGATCTGAGTTATTGTCAGGTATCCTGACTGAGTATTTTGGCTTGTTTTTATTTTAAACAGAACCGAGAAGGATATCACGCCAATGGGTGGTTTCCCGCACTATGGTATTGTGAAAGATGACTACCTTATGATCAAGGGTTGCTGTGTTGGGCCAAAGAAGAGGGTTGTTACGCTTAGACAGTCCCTACTGAAGCAGACTTCTCGCGTCGCCCTCGAGGAGATCAAGCTTAAGTTCATTGATACTTCTTCTAAGTTCGGGCATGGACGCTTCCAGACAACCGAGGAGAAGAGCAAGTTCTATGGTAGGATGAAGGCTTAATTGGTGCCTGGTTTTGAGGTTTTTCCGAGTCTTTGTTTGGTTATCTTTTTTTCATCAGATTGGCTACCTGCTAAGTTATTTGTCATATGAGAGAACAGAAGAGGGAAGTTGATGGTAGGTCAAGCTACATTTCATCTTTGATTTTGTTTTGTGGATTAAACTTGGTTGATTTGAATTTTGGACATGAAATAATTTGAGAAATCTGAGCTAATGGGTTGTTGCATTAGGTTGCTAATATCTTTGTGCCTCTTGATCTTAAAGGTGCCTTCCTAGTGATAAAGGTTTGTGTATAGTGATAAGTTTTTGGATTGAATTAGTGTCTGACCTAATGCTTGTATGTATGTATGTATGTTTGAGTTGCTAACAAGTTTAGTTGGTTAAGATTTTGATAGTTTATTATGAATTAGTGACCATAAATAATAAGCTTGTTCTAATTCTGCGAAATATAGGACAGGCTTTTGGAACTATAACTATTATGGTTACATCTGTTAAAATATAGAATCAATCCTGGCTGGTTCTAATTCTGTGAAATATAGAATCAGATTGATTTTGTGAAATATAGAATTAAAATTGGATCGGTTCCAAATGATTGCAGATCGAGTCGGAGGTTTCTGTTTTGAATCGGAATTTTGTTTTCTTTTAATTTTTTAATTTTTAAATAATATTTAATTTTGTAATTTCCATCAAAGCTTACTACTGTTGATGTCAAAGTTGCTAAAATTTATTTTAATAATACATCCATCGATAAAAGAATTAAAAATTCTAAAAATGTGTAACACTATAATCAAAGATCAATCATGTTTGATCCTCTATTTTTTTTTCTTTTTTCTCTCTCTTCCTTTTTTACAAGAATAATCGAAAGCATGTTGATCCTATCCTTAGTTTTTTTATTTTCTCTCGTCGTTTTTACAAGAATAAGCGACTCAAGGCAAAGATGAGATTACAGCCCAAGATCTTATGATAATCTATCAAAAAATATTTGTAATAGCTAAGGCAAACAGACAGAACGAAAAATAAATTTAAAATTATCTTTACCAATAATTATTATTATTACGATTAAAAAGCACTAGGGAGATTTATGATTGCAATTAGAGAGCACCGAAGAGTTGCTATATATATCAATTAGAGAATATTGTTGCAATTTGAGAACCATCTTCTTTTTGTTTTTTTTTTCAGAATTTATATTTAATATTTTCAAAATGCCCCTCCGACAAGGAACAAGGATTTATCAAATGACGATTGAATCCACAATCTTTATATCAATGTTGTAGGTATATTGATGTTGTAGTTATTAAGATGAATTCTCTAGATGGAGAAATCTAAAAGATAAAAAAAGACCAACTCATTTTACCACCAACTCATGTATAGCTGCTAGCTATCTCTTAGAGAAGCCCGAGTTTTTATCCCAAGGAAACGGACCGATGCTATACAAAATTTGTCAGAATGCATCGGATCAATACACAAAGCAATCAATCGGTGGTAAGCATCGGATTGATACACAAAGCAATCGATTTGTCAGAAGAATGCATCCGATCGATACACAAAGCAATCACTGCAAGGACTTCAAACATAGAACGAATGTGTCTGCCGTGGTAACCATTTCATTTCCTCCATCCCTGCACCTTCTCTTCCCCTATGATCCATCTGGTCAGCTGGCTCGGATCTTCCGCAACGCCCTTGCATGAAGAGACTATTCCGAGGTCCGCCCCGATCTGATCATATTCCTTGAGAGCAGCCACCATTTCGGCTTCGACAAGAGCATCATCGGTGCTGTCCAGCTCCATGCACAAAGCATCCGCATAGTGTTTCTCTTTTTCGGGGTCGTGCTCAAAGGGATCCATAACTGGGCCCTGCAAGAGACTGGGTTCAAGCAAAATTTTGGTGGGGGAGGGGGGCGAGATGGGATTTTATGGAATACTATCTGGAATGAAAAGAAACCAAACAGGTACAAGTATCCTAAGAAATGGTATGGCCCAACATAAGTCAACAGTGCTTATAACCGGTCATCACGTTCTCTGCATTTATATAAATAAGGATTTCACTGGTATTTTGGTGCTGATATCAATCACACCGAATGCCACGTGAAATTAAAAAGGAAGCCAGAAGAGGCTGTAGTTCAGCCCCATACATGCCGCCACATAAACGACACTTGATGTCACTAGTGTGCAATGTGATTGACGAGCCATCAGTGCAACGCTTTGATGTGTGCATGCAGCAGCACTCAGATTATATAGCATGTTGGCTCCAAAATGGCATACTAATCTCCTACAGCATGTAATAAGCAATTTGATGGTTGAAGACATATATAGGGTACCAGTTCTGAGTGCCCCGAGAAAGCAAACAATTATAAATGTGAGAGATTCATGCTTCCAAACTTTCATGCTATTCTCGGAATCTAAAGCAGATCAGATGCTGGTAAATGTGGATATCCTCCTTGCAACTACAGTAGACACAAAGGGCATCTGACAAAACCTTCATTCAATTTTCTATGGGCAGCTAAGAATTAGAATAATTACCTGACATAATTCGGCATAATGCTTGTAGGCCTCACTACTTTCATCTTCATCATAAATTAAGGTCCCACCATACCAATTGTTGTCATCGCCAATTGAAGCCATTGCAAGGTATCTGGAAAGCAAACCATTAGGCCCAAAATCTTGGAATATATTGCTCTCCAATACTGAATCCACAAAGACCAAAGCCTACCAACATGTACTTATATCCAATATGGAAAATTATATATATAGGTAGTAAGTAATCAGTTCCTGATTGCAGACAGGCATATGTCAATTATGTCAACAAACTAATTCATAGAAGAAAATAACCACACAAGAGATGTGTATTAGTCTTAAATACTGGCAAGTTTTAGTTTCCGAAGATATACTAAGGCCTCTCCTTGATTCAGCCTAATTGCAGGAACTACTGGTATAACACAATGCACAACAGTTGCAGCAACCAAGAAGTAATCAGATTTCTGGTTTATTAGGGGAAAAATACTGAAAAGATATTAGTATAGTCCTACACTATACAATAAGACATTTTTGGATCAACGATGACATTATTGCAAAATGTTTCCCTTGAAGAAAATAATTTTTCAATAGAAAAAAATTGTTGTCCAACCATGCCTTGAAAGATCACTTATTAAGTTGTGAAAAAGATAGTGGATATCACCACCTACAACTAATAAAATTGAATTTTAGAACTATCAAAATGTAAATCCTAACAATAAATAACTAGTCTAACATATACTATACTCATTGTAGAATTTTTTTTTGACCCACCAGGCTACCTATTCAAATAAGAACGAAAATCGGCCAAAAAAAAGTTCAATAATAGAAAAGCTATTATCAAATTAGAACAGGCTAAAGTAGAGTTTTCTCATCTCCCAATGACCTTAGAGCTAATGTAGATAGTCAAAACTCAGCTAGACCAAATGTACTGGGAACATGTCAAAATGCTGTGGAACTTGTGATTCCTTCTACTCAGAACAGGAAAACATATCAATCTTTCAAGGAATAAGACTATCATGTAACTGACAAGCAAGATATGGCATGGTGACACCAATATAAATGTCAGACAAGGGAAACTCATAGTATAATGTGGCAAAATTAGGTGTGTGCACCTACAGAAATCTGCATGCTTCCATGTCAAACACATACACATTTGGACAAAATGAAAGTCACCTGATTCATGTACAGCTTCAATACGTACCAGATAAATTTCATGCATGATATAACATGATAAGAACATAAATTAAACTATTCATAGACTTACTGCCACTGATTGTCACCAAAGTTCCTACTTTTGCCTGGATCAGTTGTAAGCTAATGTTACAAATAAAAAAAAAGAACACAAGTTTTCTTCTTCTTTCTTGAACTGGTAAACAGATTATAATGCTTGTCACTTGATTCTCATTCACTGTGAAAATATCTTAAATTGATCGCAAGTGTATTAGTTGGAACATATACAGAACCATTAAACATAATATCCGACTTTTTAAAAGCATTGCATATCTGGAGATGAAGCAGAAGCTGCAAACATTGGATCAATTTACTAGACAATTTATGTGCATAGTACATTTGGGTAAAAAACCATTTAGTGCCACAACTAGCACTGTCCAACGGTAATTAGGCTATCAATTTTAATGTGGAAGAGAATTACTTTTTGAAGATATCCTCCTCACATCCATCATCAGCATGAGAAAGCCAATTTAAGCTACCATAACCAGCAGCGCTTAAATCATCTTCAGATCTCTCATTTGCCTTTTCACTTGCGGTGACTTTTGTTGCAGGTATACTTTCTTCATACTTTCTTTGGCCAAACAACCAGTTTGGGGTTTTAAGCTGTATTTCACTGTAATAAGTTGTACAAAAGCAAATTATCAATAGAAATGGTCTTGTTTCACCAAAATGTAATATGATTGAAGAGTCTGGTTAGATGTCTCCATATATTATCTACAACTATCTCTCCATATATTATCTACATCTATACACACTATATGAACTTTGTCATGTCAAAAAAGGATGTGTTTACAAAGAAACATATAAACCACTTCCAGATGTCAATTACTGTGAAGGAATGTGAATAACATGATGAACTAATGAAAACTCTAGAACTGATTTCCACCATGTTACAGAGAAAAATAAAATAAAATTATTGGAAAAGAGAACTATTTGGGTTGGTCATTGTATTTTGAAAAAAATAAAAATTTAAAGTGCTTCTCATAATTGATGTTGACAATAATTAAATAGGGAATTAAACCTATCGATATTTAAGGGATTACAAGACGAATTTAGCAGCATACCATGTCAATAGTAAAAAAAGAAATTTCATTTTTTTTTATTTTAAGAGGGAAGCAAGGAATGGAGAGTACAATGTTAATGAAGGTCCTAAGCCCATCCCGACGCAACATCTTCATTTGGTATCTTTTTCTTTTCCCCTTTTTCTGCCAATAGCATGCGTGTGTTGATGCAGCACATGCTGCCAGTGTCAACCGAGCCCAACTATAACTCAATTGTGCTCATAGAAACAGACTCTTACCTAAAGATCACAGTGTCATGAATGACTTGCGGATATGAGGCATCCAACGATAGTGACAAGGGCGTGATTACTAAATCTTACAAAGATCAATACATGAATTTGCATGTTGCTTCCAGTAAACTAAATATTTTTGTATGAATAAGAACATTCCATACGCCAAGCATGTGAAAGCAATGAAGATTATTTAGATGACACTAGGTATGCCAATTTCACCTGGACATGCAGGGACCTATGCAAACTGTGCACTTGAGCATAACCCTTAGGTAAAAGCTGTTATGCCTCCATAGAACTATTCATGCAAAAGATAACTTTTCTTTCCAAAATAAAAAGAAAAACTTCTCATTCAACTAAAAGGAGATAGATCAGCAGACCTCCCAAAAGGCACATTCGCAAAATTAGCATCCTAAACACATGGGATGTTAGAAGGCCTTACAACAAGAGCAAGGTTGTGTGCTATGTGATTGTCTTTCCTGGGTATATGAATCCATCCATCCAGTAACAACTACAAAGTTGGCTAAAAGAAAAATATCAGTGCAGAGGTTTCTCAAGTGCCATGGTACAATAGCTTGAGACCGAAAAATGTTGATAGCAGCTAAAGCATCCATCTTGACCAAAAGATTGTTGAAACCTTCCCTCTTAGCTCTTCGTAAGTCATCCCACATGGCCCAACACTGCTTGCAAAGCACTTTTAGCCCAATCAATGTTACAAGCAGCAGCAACTGGACAAAAAGGGGACTCTTTTAAGTTTTCACAGCTAATATTAATGCATCTAATGGGCTAGGAACTTTACCAATAACTTAACCAATACATCCATTTACCATTTCCAATTAACTTTACCTTTTACAGCTGATAAACTCTATCATGTGGCCAAAGGCCCCTCGACTGGACGGAAAGAAAAACAATGCTTGCTCTCAGGTTTTGCTAGAGACATGCAGACTGACCTCCATCTCACTACAAAGTACAAACCATCTATGTCAACCATGACAAAGACTGCCTTCTGACCAAGTAATATTTCACTTCTTTCTCTTATTTTTCTCACTCCTATGATAGGAGTCCTATCATCTTTCCATGTATTTTCCTTTTCCATGTTGGTGCCACTGGTATACCCTGCCATGTCAAGTATTGACAAATCTTGAAAATGGATTGGTATGGAATGTATGACCATGATTGATATCCTTCCAATAATTTAACATGATATTTTTCTCTAGTTTCAAAATTCTTGATGATTTTCCCCATTTCCAATTAAAAATGAACCAGCATGAATGTGAAAAATCAACATGGATTTTGTTAATCCCTTAGTCAAGAGGGCTAAAAGTTCAGCGGTGTCACAATAAGGAAATAAGCAAGTTGAAATTCAGCACCACTAGAGAGAGAATACTAATCACAAGAAACTATTGGTGAAATTTGAATGAATGATCATTGCCTACATGTGAATTGTAATATCATTTATTAAGAAACATACATAAGAACTTAGAGACAAGAATTAGTTAGTTTATTAAAGGTTTACATTTGCAAAGAATACCATGGGCCATGGAAACATGAAATGGATCGTCCTCAATTATTAACAACTAAAAATAAAATCAAATTTTGCAAACCAAGCGAGTAAAAGCTAATAAGAGAAGCAAGTGAATACTATTAAGACTTTCAAGACTAGAAATTTACGCTGCATCTGGTGCCATTCCAGGATTTCCTGCTGCAACACTTGCTTTCATGTCACATTCACTGCAAAGCCTCACATTCTTTATTGAACTACATGTCCTCTCAATTAGCTTATCAAATGACGTCAATTTTATTCGAGAGAAATCTCTTTTGCAAGCAGGTATTGGCGAAAGAGTTGATTGAAGTCCATCCGGAGGCATTATGTCCAGCGATAAACTGTAGAAGATTTGAGCATGTTAGCATAAGAAATTGACATTTATCCATGCCAATGCACTATAATTCGTAGACACTAGAAAGAGGAAAGAACATGACTTATGAATAATAACCATGGTTGTTTATGCTTTAGAATCCAAACTCCATTTCATCACCTTTTGTCAGAATCAGGAACTGCTTCATCACCAATTCTGGCAACATGAAGATAATAATCGGTCTCCAACTCCCAAAGAGCAGGTTTTCCCTCTTGTGGTTGGAAATAACCCAAAAATCTGATATATCAACCAAAAATAAACAGGAATATGGTCAAAACATGATACCAATTTCCGTCTCCATAAGGAATGATGTACCCTTTCCAATGATAGGTGGCTCAAGTGTACAAGAAAAAAAGATAAACTGGTGAAATCATGATAGAGAGAAAATTCTTAACTTACAAGTTTATGGCATCTTGTTTTTCACCATCTGTGTAAGCATTGCTATAGTAACGTCTAATTGATTTCAAAAACTCACGAGACTGAGTAGTAGCATTCCACCTGCCTTGCCTTTCAGGAAAGACCTAAAAACAAAGTTTGGTTTTGGTCAACTAGGGTAAGAAATCTATGGAAAAGGAAGGAACATTCAATTTAATTGCACATATTACAAATAGAAAGAAAAACCAACAGGAAAAGATGACAGAAATTAACTTTAAGTTATTTCAAAAACCCACAGTGTTGTGTGCTGCAGAGCCTCCATACTGCTGAGCAAGTGCATCGCCCATGCTTTGATACATATCCATAAGAGCTGCAGCAATGCTGCTGTCTGGGTCGATTTTAGGAACATCAGTAAGTCCCATTGCATGTAGTTGGCGGCCCAAGGCTGCCAAGCCATAAGCATACTGTGCAACATTGGTCCGATCCAAGCAATCAATGCAATTAGTACGCAGAACTCCACTTTGAAAACGAGGTCCGTTAACTTGTTGCTTATGGTTTAATTCCTTTTGTTTGTCTTGAGTGACCATTGTGTTTAAAGTTTCAAGACTACTTGCCATCCTTGCAAGGTCCCCAGAACTAGTTCTGAGATCACCAAGAGAGGTATCCCTGTATACAGCACATTAGAAGTTGCTTGTCTAAGCTAAAATTTTAGTACAACAGTTAGTTCAAACAAAAAAAGAATAAACATAAATATATATAAATTTTATCAGGATTAACCTCATGAAAGAATAATTCAATAAACTAATCTATCAATTATTATCAACGCCAACAAGCTAAATAGCTACAAGCAGATGCATGTTGAGAACACAGAGAAAAAGAGCAAAAACTGTAAAGCCTCAACGATCTAGCCACATATACTAAAAATAAGTTACAGAATTATATAGAAAACTTTTCCCATTTCTTTCAAGTTTCTCTCTTGTCCCAGTCTCTGCTCTTTTCTGTCACTAATTAAGCTTAACTCAGACCAAGAAATTTAATTGTAAGAAGCAACCCTGAAAATCTTGAGAAAAACCACAGATTTGTTAGGTAAGACCTGAAATTCTGGTGCCCAGATAACAATTTGACTGAACATCCAATATCAGCTCAATGTAGGCAATAAACAAAACTCGCTATAGCTACGACCATCCATGCAAACACCAATCACCCAAAACGTAAAAGCATAACTCTTAGGCATATACCTAATATAGTTAACTTAATATAAAGAATGATAGAATGAGGAATACTTATATAACACTGAGAACACCACAGGAAAATCCAACATAAAATTAGTCTAACATTAGTGATTTAAAAAGCATTAGGCGCCAAAATTAGTCTGCCCACAGATAATATTGTGCAAATGAATTGAGTCCTTCCACAACCAACCATGCATCAGCACTTGTGATGTGGACTGAAATCACAGCTAACAAGAGGGGTGAATGCATCTCCAAGTTGGATTAGGTGTCGAAACATTTTTGTCTCTCCTATGATAAATTTAAACATCTAACATAAGTAACACATTTGTTACTATCAAGGTTCGCAATACCGTACCGTACCGGAGTTTCGACCTAGGCTCGGTACCGGTACGGTACGGTATACCTCTCGGTACACCCAGGTGTACCGAGCGGTATATTCAGGCGTGCCGAGCACTGTAGCAGTGCAGCAGTGCTACAGTACTGCTACAGTGTCGGAACGGTAACATATGGTCCGCATACCGGAAGTCTGGCAGACCGGTACGTACCGGGCGGTACGGATCGGTACTGCAAACCATGATTACTACCACATATTCATGTTTTAAAATACCTTAATCAACCCAAAAGGTTGTCTACCCCATATTCATGTTTTAAAATACCTTAATCAACCCAAAAGGTTGTCTACCCCATATTTATAGTTACAGTCACATCTAAGTTATAAAAGGTGCATTTTAAGGTGGTCTTTTAAATTTAATAGAAGTAGGAATGGAAAAATCTAAAATTATGTAATTGTTGGATCAGACTCCCATGGTAGTACCATGAGTAACTGCATGTCCTATATCTCCCAAATCATGTACCAGACAAAGCAAGAATGCAAATCTAAAAGTATCTAACTGTTGGATCGCACTCTTATGGTAGTACCATCGTAAACTGCATGTCCTATTTCTCCAAAATCATGTTCAAGGCAGAGCAAGAATGCTTTGGGATGTCCTTTGTATTAAAAGTTATATTCATGTAATGATTTTGGTTTTAAACAATAATTCAAAATCATATTCTACAAGTCAAGTTCACAGCATACCTTCCAGTGCTTGTTCTACTAAGCTGGGTCGATTTCTTTTTCAAGATAGTTGGTTTTCCACTGTAATAAAAGCCAGTCAAATCAAGTGCTTCACCGGCCACAGCACCTAAAACAGCAAGCACATTTGCAGACTTGCTACAAAATAAAAAAGAAAATAATTAGATATCTTGATAGTTTCAACTCAACATATTAAAAACACATACAGATAACCTTTTTGCAAATTTATGAAAATCCCAATGAATAAACTTCAACTGGCTTTCTTCTGGAAGAATTTGGTTAAGATATCCAACTGCATTAGCAAATTCACGTCGTAACATCATTTCCCGAGGCCTTTTCTCGAACGTCTGCATGATTCAGCAGACAAGTCAACTAAAATGATGAATAATCATACATAAGTAAAGATATACAACACAATAGACTGTTCAAAATGTAGAGTACAATTGCTTATTAAACAAGTCAATGCATGGCATCAAAAACTAACCATCATCATATTTAAACACATGAATCAAATCCAACAAGACCTCTAACATATACATGCTTAAAGTTTTGCAATTTGTGGGACTTTCTCATTCATAAATTCTTTCTAATCATCATTCAAAAACGACAACTATTCCATTCATATAATTCTCCGAGATCCTGACAATTGTATACAAGGTTGCCTGAAAAGGACCTCGTTTAACTTCCATCAAAATTAAGAATCCCCTTGTTGATTCTTCATGACATTTGTACCTAGAGTTGCAATTCAACTAATCTTACGGTTATACAAAAATGTCAACCTCAAGAATATGATATTAATTGAAAACCATCTGCATATTCAACTTCTTAACATTGAATATAGATACTGATATCTGCAAGTTCCTTCTATTAAGAAGACATGAGAGAATCAATCATAAAATTTGCCAAAATAATTTTTAATAATTGAAACTTTTGCCCAAAGTTCAAAGGAATAGTGGTATATTTTAAGCTTTTGAAGTCCATTAACCATCTTCACCATTGCCAAAATCTAGAACATTCATGACAACATACAAAGATCTTACCTAAAAGAATTCAAGACATCAAAATTAACTGATTTTTAATAATTAACTTAAAATGTTCATACTTACAGTATCCAGCATCAAATTGGAAGAGTTCCAAAGTATCATTATCTAACATGTGTCTGGTATGGTATTTGAAGGTCATGTCCCGTAGCAGCTAAATTATATCCTTACCAATAATAAGCAAGAAACTGACAATGAAAGATCTACCAATCACCTTAATGAGATTAAGAACAATAATTGGATTCCCATATCGCTTTGCCAGATCTTCAAAATGCAGTTTAGTTGATTGGTATGTAGGATCATATCTCTGTACTGAAATCAAGAAACAAAAAGAGATCAAGATTACTATTTCCTGAAGCAACTTACACGAAAAAGAGAAATGTGAATGCTCCAAAGAAAGAAGAAATGAAATATCCTAATCAACTTATATAGCATCAGAGAGTGTATGTGAAGATATCCTCACAATAGAATTTAGCATTCTTGTTTTTCTTTTCTTCTTCAGCATTTTACCTCATACAGAAATGCCATGTGGTGTCAGTATATTCTCCACAATTGTAGTAACACACAGCTTATAAAATTTCAGACTTACAGACAATATCAGGTTTAGGACTAAATCTTGAAGCCTCCTGGGACCAAAAGAGGGGAATTGAACCTCGCATCTGCACAACAGAACTCATTTTCCCACTGCATGATCCAGCTTCTTCATCAAGGACTATTTGTTCAGTCTCAACATCATTAGCAACTCTACCGCAATCATTTACCCCTCTTTTCAAATACCTTCATACAACATCATTAAAGGTAAACAACAAAGAGAAGAAGGATAGATAACAATAGCTATGTGACTTCCAAATACGCAATGGAATCATAGGGTATTACACCAGTTAAGTTTATATAAATGGATACACAAGTGCAAAAATAATCCGGTAATTGAAACATGTTTCAAAAATTAATCATCAAATTCAAGAATTGCCTAGTAGTGGCAAGGCTGACCATATAAAGACATGCATCTTCAGTGAGGATCTAGAACTCATACCTCATTTTTGAGGCAAACAGATTTAGACCATGCAAAGTTCAGTACTATCAGTGAACAAAATGTCTCAATTGACATTATTCAGATTTCTGAAGTGAACAACTGGATTGGAAAGTTGCAAAGCCTGATCCGAATGAAGAGTTTAACATTAATCGTCAAATTTCTTCCCGAACTCTATGGATGGCTCTCAAAAAATGTAACAAAAGAAAAATATTCATATAACTTTTTCTACTTAAAAGATAACACCGTATTTGAAGTATTTATACATTCAAAATGTTTGTCGTACATCCCTCGGAAACCAGTGTTATCATAAGAAGATAAGATAACTGAATAATTTACAAAAGAACATCAACAAATAATATACATTTTTTAGAAATGGGAAGAATTATAGGCCCTAGCTTAAAGAACTATTCCAAGAGGTTAGTTAAAAAGCATAGTTGAAGCATTAGCATAGGGGTAGCAAACTGGAAACAGGTGAAGATGTAACTAGCCATCTCATTTCATTAAGACTAGGCACCAAGTAGCACCAACTTACTACTTCAAATCATCATTTATTTCCATCCTCTCAGACATCACCAAAGATAAAGAAGTGAAGATTAACAAAATGACTTAATTTTTTTGCATTAATTACAGGAAATTAGTTGGGCACGAATGAAAAGACAGACTAGCTTCTATCCAATAGAAAAGACAGACTATTTTCTGAAAGATGAACTTGTACTTACCAAAAGAGAATAGACTTGTCAACGAGCATTCAATATAAAGTATAAGCCAATAGTTCTTTATAATTTTTTTATAACATTTTGAGTTATTAAGAAAACAGCCACAAAAGAACCAATAAATGACTGTACTACACCAAAATTAGCTTATACTAACATACCGTGTCCCTGCAAAATGACGAGATCGTCTGGAAATGAGAATGACACTAAATTCTCGTCCAAAAATCGAAAGCCTGACCTGCAATTGACAAAGAACATTATCTAATGGAAGTAATTCAAAACTGAACATCCCAGGATAAACAACATGAAATTCCATGAATATTAACAAAAGTAATTTCAGTTTATGGTGTGGAGAAACCATAACACAAGTAATTTTAGCAAGGTTCGTAATTTTGTATCGTGCCGATGTATCGAGCTTTGCTCGGTATGGTACGGTACGTGTGTATATATATGTATATATATATATATATGTATATATATATATATGTATATATATATATATATAATAAAAAAAAAGGAGGCATACTATAACAGATAAAACTATAAACGGGGTGTTTGATGTAATGCTCATGTATGTCCGTATCTTTCGGTTTTGTTCATGCTTTGCACAGTATGTAAAAGGCTGGCAGTAGGTTTAGCAGTCCTATTTTCTTTGGTTTTGGTGGATGTCCTAGGCTTACAAACAAATGTTGTGTCATGTGGGCACTTGTGGGGATTTCAGCTTGTAGTGGACCATTTTGGATCCTTTGTTGTGCAAACGTTTAAAGCTTGTGAAGTATGTTTATAATTTGCATTGACTATGAAGTGTTTATTGGAATGATTATTTGTGGATCCCAAGTGAGACGTTTTCTCTAACTCGTTTCTCTTTTGTAGGTCCTAAGGCACCATAGAAGGTTTCGGGGAGACTGACCTTTGCGAACGAACACACAAGGGTGTCGCACGACTTAGGCAAAACCAGCTAAGTGTGTGACATATGGTATCGTAGTGGGATAAGCACACATAGAAACACTTGACATGCAAACGTGAGGGACCTAGCGGAGCTGCGTGGAGGGCAGTCAGCACGCGTGACCATTTGGGGGAAACAGGCATGGAAATGTAGGGAAAAGGTGTCGCTCAAAGGAGCAGGCATCTGAGATTAGCATTCAGAGGAATGGCCAACCCTTCGCGCAAGAGGCACCATAAGGATAAGCAAGCTGGGAAGAATGCATAGCACACAAAGGTTGAGACGACTGAGTTTGAGCTACTGTCACGGACAAACTTTGAAACAGGATGTTTGATGTAATGCTTATATCTGTCCGTGTCTGTTGGCATGTTCATGCCTTGTACAGAATATAGAGGGGCGGTCGAAGGCTTAATAGTCCCACTTTAGTTGGGTTGGTGGCCTCTTTAGGCTTGTAAATAAAGGTTGTGTCATGTGGACACGTGCGAGAGCTTTTCGGTCTGTAATGGACCATTTTACCCTTTGTTGTGCCACTGTTCAGAGCTTGTAAAGTTT